>JAQGAO010000356.1:0-37098 GCA_034697705.1 Ommatoiulus sabulosus | reverse complement strand
AATTGTCACCTGACAATAAATTCAAATTTGAGGGTACCTTTGAAGGTAAATACCTTCAAACCAAATAATTCGTAATATGTACCTTCAATTTATGTGCAAATACCTTCAATTTCATTTACCTTGTTGTGATTTAACTCCAAGTGTACTTTGAAAACAGTTTTAACTGCAGATCTTATCATTGTACCTTCAATGTGACTCGAAAATTGGAGGTACTAGGCGTTAAATGATTAAGAGTGAATCAACAAATTATAAAGAAATGACATCAAAACCACCAGCTCTGACCATTGTTCCTATTCTAGCAAAGTTGTAAATACTGTATATACACTATAAGGGGATTTATATTTATCACGACTAAGCCAATTACAATTAAATGAACTTTTCTGTAAGTTCATGTTTAAATATTGTATGGCAAACTTTGAATCAATGAAACCGTTTTTTTAATTTTAGGAGATCGTTCACGTTCCTGTTGAGCTTCGAGTCAAAGACGTCAACGACCATGTGCCAGAGTTCATGGACGCCCCCTATATTATACAGATTGATGAAGTAAGTGAGAAACTGCAACATATGTTAGTATAAAAACAGAAGTGAATTATTATTAAATACAATAATGTTTACCTAGCTTACACCCGTTGGATCAACTGTATTTCGTGGAATTCGAGCTCACGATGGGGATCAGCCAAAAACCGACAACTCGAAAGTGACATACAGTATAATGGTATAAAATCAAAATTACCAACAGCCAGATTACAGTACATGTATGCATTTCTAAGCTTATATAATGAAGTTCTAAAACTTTTTTTTGTCTCGAAACAGAATGGAAATATTAAGGAAACGTTTTCACTGCCAGATCCATCAGCAGGGTACGTGGTCCTCAACAGGCCCCTTGATTATGACGAAGGGATAAGAGAATTTAATTTGGAAATTCAGGCAGAGGTAAGTTGAAACAAAATCGTATTTAAATGTATATTAATTATACACATCTTATAATAAATGTAATTATAAAAAGTACATCAAATTATTATTTAAATAGCAACAACTATTTGGCAATTCTCAGAAGTCATGCAAGCTTATAGATATAACAAGCTTTGTTAAAATCAATTTTTTTGAACTTTAATTAAGTTGAATGGGTTTTTTGAAATTGAATAGAATTTAACGCACAAGTTGTATATTAAATATTCGAATTCCATTGGAGCGGACCAGTGAAAATGATAAGGGACATGTACCTGTATGAAATCGACTGATAATATAATCGATTAACCAATTTCTAAAAAGTCTTGAAAAAACAACTTTGTTCATCATCCCTTTGAATTTGGCACATCTATCAATTATTTAGATTCGACAAATCGCAGAATTTAGGCAAATACCACATGCATGCAGGCCTATTTGAAATCAATTTTTTCAACTTTAATAAGCTGGATAAGTTTATCGTTAATTAAAAATTCAAATATTTACGGAATTTGAAAATGATAACCGACGTGTGTGCAATTTATTGAAACGATCATCGATTGCCCAATAGCTAAAAAGTCCTTAAAAAATATCTTTGCACTTTAAACTTTGAAATTTAAAAGCTTCAATAAAAAATGTGCATTGTTTGCGTTATTATTTTAATTTTAGGATAACGGTTCTCCAAGACTTTCCACGGTAACTACCCTAACCATTAAAGTGAAGGACACTGACGACCAAAACCCTGCCTTTTCTCAAGATTTGTACCAAGTGAGAATTAGGGAAAAGGAATCCGCAACGGTGAGGAAATATAAGTTAACGAGGAAATAGAAGGTTTTCTACTCAACTCCAAAAACTTACAGAGCTTATTGTAATAATAAATGAATTTTGAATGAATTTCAGGGTCTGCCCATACGGGAGAAACTTCACATTGTCCCAAAAATCGAAGCCTACGACAAAGATAAAGCCATCAATTCGTCCATCCGATATTCCCTTCTGTCAGGTTAGCTTTACTTTTCTTTATTTTCTCAGATTTTTATGTAGCTTATACAATAATATGTATTTTCTTAAACAAAGTAATAACAAATTGCTTGTGGAAATATTCTAATTTCTTGAGAGGTTTTGTGGATAGCTCAATGCAAACATTAGGCTATAAAATTTCTCAAAGAGAAATTCATGTTTAACATGTTTTAACATCAAATCTAGAAACTCAAAATTTGGAGAAAATATATGTCAATAAAATTATTAAATAGATTATGTCGCATATAAACAGATATTTACTATGTTAGGTGATGCATATGCGGAAGAATCATTACCATTCAAGTCCATCGCAGAGATTGGCATACTGATAAATTATGATTCCTTAAAAAAATGTTTGCAAAAAATGTTGCTCTGTCCGAATATTTCTGGTAGAATCCCCCAATAAATTTCATTTTTTACTTCTCTGACTTTTTCAGGTTTTTAAGCAAGTTTTCCTGACCAATGACAATGTTAAAATTGACATATGCCAATGTTATCCACAATTTTGCAAAATCGACACAGGGCAATATTCAATATTTTTAAAAATTCACTAATGACATTTTTTAAAAATTTTTAAAATTAATAAATAGAAGTTTTAAAAATGTTTCAAAATTAGCATGACATTTTTTTCATAATTTGACAAATTTGAATTCGGAAAATATAGAAACTTTTGTAAATTTATTTTCTGAAAAGGTTGAGAATTTAGCAAATCTATCATCGGAATCTACTGAAAATTTGACAATTCCATACTCGATAATAGTTGAAAACTTTGAAAATTTCTACTGGAAAAGGTTGAAAACGTTTCGAAATTGTACGCTGAAATTGGTGAACATTTTGCAAATTTGTACTATTTTGAAAAACTTTTAAAATTAACAAAGGCAATTTTTAATGTTACAAAGTTTTTTTGAAATTTTTTAAAAAATTGTATTCTGAAAAGGTAGAAAATGTTGTAAATTTATGCTCTGAAGAAATTAAGAATTTAGAAAATTTGTCCTCGGAATCTGCTGAAAATTTCACAATTGTATACTCGAAAACAGTTCAAAAGTTTGCAAATAAGTACTGGAAAAGGTTGAAAAGGTTTTTAAATCTGTCCTGTGAAATTGGTGAACATTTTTAAAATTTGTACTGGGATAATTTTTTAAATATTGCAAATATGCCCTGATCTAACCACATCGAAGCATTAATTGTGGATTGTGACAACTTTAATACGGTGAATTTCTCTGATTTTTTTAAAAATAAGTCATTTTTCGAGTTTTCAAGACATTTTCAAGTTCCCTGACATCTCCAGGTTATGCAGATTTTCCAGGTCTGGGGAAAATCACTGTTGTATCAACGTTATAACTTCGACATGTAAAATATAAAATTTATGAAGTTTAATTATCACGCATTGCTCAGGTTCAAACGAGCCAAACGTATTATGTAGGCAAGTGATGTCCTAAGGGTTTTTATGTTTCATGCATTGCTTCAGGAAACGATAAGAAGCTATTTGACGTGGATCCAGAAAACGGAAACCTTTACGTGATTCAGGAAATCGACCGAGAGGCCTTGGAGGACACCTCGTTCAGTCTTCAAATACAGGTTAATAGCAGCTAGAAGTTCCTCATTAAAGTTCCCTGATAAATTTGCGATTATAGGAGAAAAAATCCAAACACCAGTGTTAATCTACATGATGTATTTTGACATTAAACCAGTTCAGTAGTGCAAGTCGTGTTCTAATGAATGCACAAAATTGTATAATTAGGCCACCCAAGCTGATAACCCACTGAGGCAAGGTCTGGCCAGAATTGACATCGAAATCCTGGACATCAACGACAATTTGCCAAAGTTTGACACCAAGTTGTACAACATAAGCATTCTGGAGAATGCCCCAAACGGATTTCGGGTGACCCAAGTCCACGCCGACGACAATGATATCGTAAGTCAGGGCTCAAGTTCAATGACTGATCTTCTCAAATGTCATCAAAATTGACAAGTTTCCGATGGTTGAAACTTGCAGGGTGAAAATGCCGTTTTCAAGTACAGACTCGAGGACCCCTCAGGGGCCTTCAGCATCAACGAAGAGAATGGTTGGGTCACTGTCCGGGACCAAAACAAGTTGGATCGAGAAGTGAATTCGAAATTAGTCTTTAAGGTAAATTTGGAAAAAAAAAATACTTGAAAATCAGGGCAAAGGCATTGTTCTGTTTTCATAGAAAAATCAAAGAAACTTGAGTGTGCCATTATTTAATTTATTATTGATAGGATTGATAAGTTATTTTATTTTACATTAGGTGTTTGCAGACGAAGAAGTACCAAACGTTTTACTCGACAGCAAACTCAGTTCCACCACCGTAGAAGTCAAACTTTTAGACACGAATGACAACAATCCTAGTTTTGTGCCAAAAAATTACTATGAATTCAATATCAGTGAGTTGGCGATTGATGGAGATCAAGTCGGAAATGTACGTCATTTTTTGGATCTTGTCTTACCATTAACATTTGATGGGAAATCAAATTCAACTTTGGGATTTTTGAATTGGTTTACTTTTGCAATGTTTAATGTTGAGCTTTCAGGATGATTTTATTTTTTGGAATGTGCAGATATTGGCCCTTGATCCAGATTTAGGAGAAAATGGCAAAGTGTTCTACTACTTAACAAACGACACTTTCAGCGAGGTAGTTCCGTTCGGAGTGGAACCCCAAAATGGCACCATTTACGTGCTGGAATCATTTTCTGCAAATCCCAAGAAGCCACTATTCTACACAATGTTCATAGCAGCTGCGGATCGACCAGATCATCCAAAAGAAAGAAGGTACAAAATTCTCCAAAGTAATAACAAATATGATTAATTTTTAGTCTGGTAATAGCAGACAAAAATCCAGTAAATTTTATAATCGTTTTTTTATTTCCTTGTTATAATCACAAAATAATAGACTAAATTGAAATAACAACAATGTTATTTGCAGTTATACAAATAATGACAATGACAAAATACTTATAGGAATGTAATATTCCTTCAAGGAATTGAAGAATGTTGCGGATAACTAACAAAACAAATATTAGAAAAACAAATATTATTTCTCATTTAATTGATAATTTTTCAAAAATTAAATTTTAATTTATTAAATTAAAAGGCATATGATAGGAATGTAATATTTCTTCAAGAAATGTATGAATGCTGCATGCAAATAACTAAAAAATATTAGATAGCAAATGTTATTTCTCATTAAATTGATAGTTTTTCAAAATAAAAATAGTGCTTCAAAAATCATATTTTTTAAAAAATCCAATTTTATTGGCAATTTTATTTGATCTTTTATTATCATACGAAAAGTTCATCAGTTTTTAATATTAACAATAAAATGTCGTTTTTAGCCAATTTTTAGCCTGGCAATAGCAGACAAAAATCCAGTAAATTGTATAATCGGTTTTTTTTGCTTTACATTTTTTGTTATTATCTTAAAATAATAGGCTGAAATAACATCACTGTTGTTTTTCTTAGTTATATAGAAATACTGACAAAAGACTCAAGGAATTTTAAAATGCTACATACAAATAATAAGAATATTAGAAAAACAAATGTTATTTCTCATGTAATTGAGAATTCAATTAATTCAAAATAATAATATCGCCTTAAAAATCATATTTTTAGACGATCTAATTTCAAGGCGGTTTCAGTCACCGTTCGATTTTTATTGAAACTACTTGGCCACTGGAGAATTCCTTTAAATGTGAATTAACGTTCGGACGAGTTGGCCTATTAATCGCCTTATGCAACTTGGCAATTTTGGGTGAACTTTTGTTATCCTATGTAAAGTCGATCAATTTGTAATACGTGTGCAATAAAAGGAAGATCATAATTACATGCATATCTGAAATTGCCCATGGGGATTTCGAAAAAAAAACTGGTTACTGTGTAAAAAAAATGAAAATGTCAAAGTATAGGAAGGTACCAGCTACTAGCTCCTACATGTATATACTTTTAGCCTCCAGCATCTCTAGTGTCTTTCAGAAAAAAATACACTTCTCCAAAATTAAACTTGTTTTCATGTTTTGTGTGTCTATTTCAGGCATTCTCTTGCATTCGTAAAAATCAATGTGATCGATGTGAATAATAATGCACCGGAACTGCTTCAGCTTCCTTATGAAGCCGTTGTGGGCGAAAACTTGCCAGAAGGGACCCTAGTTTTACAAACGAAAGTAAGTTTCATATTTGACCACTATTTCATCTTCAAAGGACAATGCTGTACAGAATGTTGTAATGTCTCAAGGTTTTGCTTCAAGATATTCCGTTACTGAAATTACTTTTTGCTTGGGTAGAAAATGAAAAAAACAAAAAAAGAAAACGAATTAAAAAATCTATAACAAGTTTTGTGTTTTTCAAAGTTTGCAATCTTATCAAAAGTTGGCATCGTATTTTTTATTTTAAGGCAACTGACGCAGACGTTGACACAGTTTTGGAATATTCTTTGCTTGCATTGAATGGCACCGAAAACTTTCAAATCGATTCAAAAACGTAAGTTTTGGCGTAATTTCTTTACATTTTTAAAATAATTAAATTAGTTGAAAAACCTAGTTTGACCAATGTGAGTTGTTTCATACAGCGGAATGATCACAACGGCAACAACGCTCGATTTTGAGGACGTCAACGAATATCTGCTGGTTGTAGAGGTTTCAGATGGAGAACATGTAAGTTCAAAACACCATTAAAATATGACAACACTAAAGCGATTGTCACGTTCTTGAATGTCACGTCACTTTGATATACAGATATCATCGGCCCCAGTTTCCATATTTGTTATTGACGTCAACGACCACGTGCCTCAGTTAAGTCAGTCAATCTACAGATTTGAAGTGACTGAAGAATCTGATTCGGATTTACTCCTGGGAGTTGTTAAGGTATACACAATTTATTCAAACAAGATGTTAATTCTTTTACGACATGTACATTCTAAAAATGGTTATTAAGTTCTGACAACTGCATTCTTTTTCTACAACTACATTGTAATATGCAACATTTATTTTCCTGTTCCTTATTTGGATTTCTTATAAATTAGCTATATTAAAAGGTTTAGGTACAAATAGATATAATTTCCTAATTTTGCTTTTTTTACAACTGGAATTCAACAATTTGAAAATTATTGTTAGAATTTTATATCAGCTAACCGATGCTCTGACCACTATATAATCAGGTTATTTTCCTTATGAAAACTGGGACATGAAAATCAAATGTACACAATGTGTTTTATTACATGTTTTTATTTAATTGATGTTTACTATATTTCAAAATTTAAATAAGTTTGAATTTTTTGGCCAAATCGAAACCTATTTTATTCCTATTAAAACAAAATTTGGGAGACAAATATTTACAAAAACAGTTTAGGTACAAATTCAACTAATTTTCAAATTGGTTTTTTACAATTGAAATTCAATAATGTCAAAAATGACATAAAAATCACATGTCCAAAATACGTTTTATTACACGTTTTTATTATATCTGTTTTCTATATTTCAAAATTTAAACAAATTTGAATTTTTTGGCCAAATCAAAATATATTTCATTCATATTTAGACAAAATTGTGAGGCATATTTTTTGGCCAAATATTTCGAAATATCTTCCATTCCTATTCAGATAAAAATTGTTAGGAAAATATTTGCTTAGAGAGGAAACATCAAAATGTATCTCATTTATTTTTCGTCAATCAACATATTGAAAGTTACCTTACTTTTAATATGTCGAACGGTATTCAATTTTTTCCCAATAATGACAGAACAAGAGTTACAGATTTTGCATAACTCTTGTTTTGCCAACTCTTAACAAGAAACCAGAATTTGATTCTTGGAAGTGTTACAGGAAACCACCAAATAAACATAATATCAACGCATTAAAATTATCCTAAACCTTGCTAACCACAGAACTTAACGTCATTTTAGGCAGAAGATGGGGACCAAGGTGCCAATGGGGAAATCGAGTACGAAATACTAGGAGATTGGTAAGTCACGTTTTCGTCACCAAGTGTGTGGATTAACCGGAACGGAGCTTCCTAAGTATCAGACTGATTTAATTCTGTGATCAATTTGATTGATTAGGTACAATGGAACATTTGTTATTGACAATGCTGGAGAAATTCGTGTAACAAGACGACTGGACCGTGAAAAAGAACCAGATTTTGAGTTCATTGTTGTGGCCCATGACAAAGGCATTCCAAATTTGAGCAGCACTGCCACCGTAAAGGTTACAGTTCTGGACATCAACGATAACCAACCAAAGTTCAGGAATGACAGGCTGTTGGTGGAGATTCCAGAAGAATTAGAAAAGCCAGTGTTTTTACTGAAAGTCGAAGTAAGTGCAATAACAACATTCTTAAACACTGGACACACTCGAAAAAATCAGAATAATCACTTTTTACTTTTTTTAAATCATAATTTTCGGTTCTATGGCTTCCAAAAGGTTGCACTCTTGGCGGCCTGAAATTTATTGTAAAATTGTGTTTATTTAAAAAAATGAAAGCAAATTTGTGAAATATTGCTGTGAACATCCGACGTAAATTTTGATAGGGGAAAATAATTAAGAATCTCACAATTTTCTCAAATTCACGCATTACCTATGCACATATCGAGTAAATTAATGTATTTTAGAAATGCAACGGGAAATTTGAGGCAATAAGTTAATTTTCCATAAATCATTAAAATAATGTTACTGGAAATAAATCATCCGAAAAATTATTTTTTAAGCAGCATAATTTTCTGTTGTACTGTAAATGCTTTCAAAGGATGCAGTTTTTGCCTGAAATTTTATGTAAAAATTGGTTTTATTTTATTAACAAAAGCTGAAAACAATTTGTATCAAAATAACTAAGAATCTTAAAATGTTCCCAAATTTACACATTGCCTTTGCAAATATCGAGTAAATTCATGTATTTTAGGATTGTAATCAGTAATTTGAGGCATCGAGTTTTTTTATGTATTCAAATGAGTATATTGGTTAATGAAGTATTGGAGATGGAACATGTAAATGAAACATTGGATAAAAATGTCGAAACACACGACTTCAAGTAGTGAAACAATTCTAACTTCTTAATTAGGAAATGTTTAAATTGTAATAATTTTGAAGTTCTTATTAATCAATTAATCAAAATGTTTTGAAAACAATGAAATTTAATAAGAAGAAATCGTATGCACAATCAAAACAACACGTTTTTCTTTTTCCACGTAGAATTCTACCACATTTTAAGAAAGTTTTAAAACATTTTAGATTGGCCATGAACTATTAGAAATATTGTCTCTGGAAATGGAACATTGGTCTATACACGATAACTGGATAGAATAAAGTGGTGGAAAAGTTTTGACTACATAGAAGATGCATAAATTATAATAAATTTGAAGTTCTCAGTTACACTCAATAGTAAATCAAAATGTTTTAAAAACAAAGTTTCATAAGAAGAAAAAGTATGCACATGCAAAACAACACGTCCTTCATTTTGCTCATTGATTTCTACACAATTTTAAGAAAGTGTAAAACTTGACAGTAAATTACTTTTGATCTATTCATTGATAACGATGCTTAGGCTAGTCCTAAATGCCGAATTTTGAGAAAAACAATAAAACTATGTAGCCAAGCGAAAACCCTTCACAACCTTGATCGAAAGGCGCATTTAACTTAAAACCCCGTTTTAATTAAGCCGTTAGTGAAATGAGTTCAAAGACCATAATGACTTCACCATGATGTCAAGAGTGATCTACCAAATCAATAAAGAGGTTCATTCTGACTGCCCATAGATAAATGCACGTCACGGAAGAAGCTCATGCGCTTCAGGAATTTCATTGAGCTTCTTAAGACGACTTTAATGAACCCATTAAAACGTAACGCTAATTGCTCCATTGCAGGCATCTGATCCCGACGAGGGGATAAACGCTGAAATTCGTTTCATCATCTCCAGCGGTAATGAAGATGGAGACTTCACCATCAACGCCACCACTGGAGAAGTGTTCGCCAAGCGCGCATTGGATTTTGAAAGTCAACCGACGTACGCCATTAATATCACTGCACAAAATGTGAAACCCTTCGAAGGAAACATGAAAAGTAGAGCCAGCTTGCCAGCCATCATGCAGCTCCTCATTAACGTCGTGGTAATTAAAACCTAATTGCCTCTTAAGCGATGCCCGAGTGACCTCAAAGTGTCACCCATCCTTATAAACTGCTGAAAAGTTGCATTCGTGCCAACAACAGAAGTTGGAACATGTCACAACCCGTTTATTTGCAATATTGCTGATTTAAGGCGGTACTATTGAAAATGGGAAATTTGGGAAATCTGAAAATGGGAAATTTACACTAAAAACTTAGCATCTTAAATTCGGATACCACATGTAAACTTGTAGATAAAATCAAGATATCGTGCATAAAATTCCTAGTACGTTTCCGGTTGCGTAAAACCGCTCGATGCATGTTAAATTCAGGCACTATTTCTTGTGAACATTTTTTACAGGGCAAGAAATCATTCTATTCATTAATTAAAAGAAAAAAAGTTGATATTTTTCAGTTTCCCTACAAGCCTGAAAAACGCTTGAATGTGATGTTTATTAAATTAATTATTATTTTTAAGTTTACTTCACCAAAAATAACTAAAGAATTTTGTCCTTCAAATTCTTGCAGCTATCAGATATTCAGTGACAAAATTACAAAATAATGGAATGGCTTGAAAATACGAAACTTTTCTTATTGAAATGACGTCCTAATTTTTTAAATTTATGCAACTTTTACTTTCATCATTAATTAAGTTTTAGCTTTGAAACAACATTTTCTAAAATCAAAACTCAAGTGACATCCACTTTTAACATTTAACATTAACAACCTGACAACCTACAATTAATGCAGGTATTACCATTCTACACAATGTTTCAGGGAAACTGCATTGACAATAGTTAATGACAAACATACCCGCAAGTATAATACATACAGTATTTGATGGAATCATTTATTATGTCTGTCTTTTCAACAAACAGGACCGACATGATGACATTCCGAGATTCCAGTCAGAAGCCTACGAATTCTCCATTGAAGAGAATTCTAAGCCAAACATCGTGGTTGGTACTGTGAATGCCACAGACCAACAGACATCTTTCCAACAGAAGATGATCTATTGGTTGCCATCAGAGGGAAGCCATAAAATAGTGACCATTAACAAATTCACCGGAGAGATCATTCTAAGAAAATCGATGGATTTTGATCCACCAAAAAGAGAAGGAAAGATTAAGTTTGTGGTAAGAGCCATTTTCTAATTGAAATTTTCAAGTCGTGCATGGACAGTGACGTTGATTTTGTCAGCCCTTCAAGAATTTACAATTAATAATTCAATAATCAACACTCATCATGGATAATGTGAAAGTAAATCGTACTGCTTCTACTTCTCGTTATTAGGTTTTTGCAAAAGATGAACTTTCCATCAACAATGCAAGCGCCAGTGTCAACGTGACTATCAGAATAGCAGATGTGAATGACAACAAACCAGTTTTTGGAAAAGGTAAAGAAACGCTAACATTGTCATCATGGAATGTCAACTTTTTTGCATTTAAATACTGTTATCATCAACGAAGTATGAAGATGATAATTTAAAATCTAAATTGGGTTACAGTAATCTCTATTGCCAGTAAAAATATCGACAACCGTCGTCTTAACTGTTAAGATAATCAATGATATTTAAATATGATTCATTTAGAAACTTACCAGTCTTTGGTGCCAGAAGACATGGAAGTGAACTCGACGATCCCGATCGAGCTGAAAGTTACAGATCTGGATTCCGGAATTAATGGAAAAATTGCATCGTACAGCATCCTCACAGACCAGGTAAAGGGCAACAGTAAATTTGCTAATCTGAAATTTAAAAAAAGCTAGTTCAGCGCATCTCACTATACAACTAATGAAATTAAACATTTTTCAACAGTTCTCTTCAAAAATTCTTTTTGTTCCCATAATCATTGATCATCATAGAAACTTTCCCCATAACCCCTACAATTTAAGAGTCCTGTATTGATGTATAATGCTTTGTGAAATGTTATGCCATTTGCGGAGAAGTGGCTTTACAAACACCTATACTTGCCATCTTCAGAACTCTGATTTTCAGAATGTCAAAGATTAAAGAGATTCTGTACTTGTTCAGAGGTCTGATGTGTTTACCTCCTTTTATGTTCCAAAAGGATTACTTTGGCATCGATAGCTCAACAGGAGAAATCAGCTTGGTACATCCCTTGGACTATGAAAAAGAGCAACGTTACATCCTGCAAGTGGCTGCCAAGGATGCTGGGATACCATCTCAAACAGGGTTTGTGCAAACTTCGTGAAAAATATGCTTGTGCTCTTTAAACTCATTTGACTGACGGTTAAAAACATTTATCGAATCCAGGTCTGTGGTGTTGATGATAACAGTGCAAAACATCAACGAATTTCCACCAGAATTCAGCAATAACGGAACCTACGAATTCACGGCAGGACAAAACTTTCCCATTGGCGGACGCGTTGGACAGGTCAAGGCCACAGACGGCGATGGCAATGCCATCAAATACAACTTCATCGGCGGCGATGTCGGTGTGTACAATATCATATATTCGCTGTTACATATTTTTAAAAGAAATATCATTTTGTGGTTTCCCATTATCTGTAAGCCTCATCCACGATCCACTCTGAATTCATGGAAATCTGTGATCATGAATAAAAACGTACAGTAAAACCTGTTAAGAGTGACCACCAAAAAAATGCTATGTTGGTCACTGTACACAGGTGGTCACAATACAAAGAATGCGTGAATTACATTAAAATAAGGAACATGTACACTGTACTTATACATGTAGACTGTAATAAATGCAGTAAAAAATCACAAAACCAAAAAAGTACAGAATCATCATGTCCATGGGCTAAAGAAAGATGTAATGTGACTATCTGTTATCTGGTCACTTTATAAGGAACAATGACAATGTAAAAATTGCAAAAAAGACAACACACACTGGTCACTATATACAGAGAAGTTTTATGCAGGAAATGTATACATGTCTCAAGTAATTTCCTTGTAGGGCAAAATATTTGAACTCATCACCAATCAAGAGTTGCTTGCACTATTCGTCCGTTGGGGGACGCCACTTTCGAAACATGGCTCCAGTTTTCATATTCCCAACTGCTATAGGAAAATCCTAACCGAGCAAACAGCGCCATTTTCGTTCAGGAGATCTGCGTGCATTTTCATTGGCCCATTTTACCTCAATCGAGCAATAGGGATCAACATCAAAAATTGAGCCCGATCTACTCGTTTACATCTCAAGAAGAGACTTAATGGTTTATACATTTTGTCTCCATCCTCCAACGAGGGCGAGCCATAAATTATGAATCAGTCGATTCGAGAGGAGGCGGATGAACACGTGATGCGCCTACTTTTCGTCCTAATTCCCTCATACTTAATTCATAAGGCCGAAATCGTGCATCCTCGCTGTGTTTACTCGTCGTTTTATTCGCATCAAACTCGATAATAACGGTCATATTTACGAGCAAACGCTATAACCGCACCACTCAAGTATGGGTTTGAAAAAAGTGCACTCGCGCCGAAAATAGTTCGTGCGTTAACTCCAAGACGCCATAATGTCACGCTTCGTCGATGGAAGACACAATTTAGATTGCATTGACATTCCTAACTTGAAACAAAATTGCGCACAACAAATCATTAACAGCTTCATATACATGTAGCTTGCATTCCACAGGCTGTATCGAAACAATATGGCGTCTCCGGGCGCTATTTTGTAACGCGTCTCTTATACGGGAGATATTATTTGAAATCGTAGCGCCATCTAGGATGCATTATTTCGGTATCGAAGTGCTTTGTCACCCGATGTCGTGTTTACGCAAGTTTGTGTTATTGTATTTCCAAATGTATTCATATCACATTTCCATAGTTTCCATCATGGTTTCAAAGAATATGCGTTTCATTCACAAACCAAGCTGCTTTTCATTCAAAAAAAAAATACTATCTCTTTTTTAATATTTCATCGAAAAACACTTTATTCAAATTTCATCTGTTAAAAAAATTGGTTTATGCAGCTTGATTTGGATGAAGGCAGGAGTACGTTTGTAATGCTATACGCCTCATATTTCTAACAACGATTATACGACAACGTCCTATTTTTGAATTTTGCGCGTATTTTGCGGATAAACAAGAAACCTTTTTTTCAAATCTCCGGATAATCTATTGCGTGTACAAATTGCGCGTAAATCCACCAACATTCTGAAATATGGCCAATATAAAAGCATCTTTTCTAATGAAAATGTTCATTAAAAGGCTCCATGGAGCACTATTTATTTAAAATATATTTCACATCATGTTTACAATAAAACATTCGAGATATTTATAAATGCATCACTAATATATTTAGAATAGATTACAATATTGAAACTATAAATGTTTTAAATATATTTTCTCATCGGAAATGCATTTAGCTAATGTATCAAAGCTCAAAATACCCGAAACATAGATTCACGTATATACATCATGCAGTATTCATGCAGTATTAGAACAGACTATCTTGAAATCTTAAATGAAAAATGCAGGCCTTCCAGCCAAAACATGGGGCATTTTCATGAAATAAACATCTTTTTCAAGAAAAAAAAAAGTTGGTCGGAGAAATCCCTAGCAGCCTAATATCAATGCAACTCGCTGAGGCACACCAATATATGTCGAAAGCTCCACCATTCAGTATATACATGTACATGGCCGTATGTCTTCCAAATTGAAAATTGAGAGCAGATCCCGAATCGCATTTCGGATTCGTCGAAAACGCGAAATGTCAATTAACTGGAGGCGAAAAGGCCCGCGTTGAATGACCCCACGGGGTTTTCAAGTTGCAAAAAATGCACAGGCCCTTAGGTTGAACCGTCACGGTTCAGTCCATTGAAAAAAACAAGGCTCGAAGCCGCCTTCAGGTGTATCTTTAGGACGATCGATAAGAAAATGCTATACATTCTATAGGAAAAAGGTAAAGAGGGAGGAGGGGGTGTCCAGGGACCAAAAATGGGGAGAAAAACACCTACGCCTAGGAAGAGCACATTGATTTTCAAGATGAAAAACATGCATAGGGTTTGTTGACGCATTAGAAAAGGTAGGCAGAAAGCTGCGTTTGCTTTTTATATTGAATTTAAAAAAGATGAGGAAGGAAAAGAAAAGAAAAAAAAGATAAATAACGAGATGCGCCTCTCCGCGTCTAGCATTACCAAAAATATAGACCTTAAAAAGCTGTTTTTTAAGACTATAGAGAGAAAAAATAAATAAACTTGGCCATTCGTAGCGTTGTGGTTTTCCATCAAAATAGACCGTAAGCAAATGTTCTTTACTGTGGGCTAGTAAGGTAAGTTTAGAAATCAATTAGAAATGAAACTTTTGAAAATACATTAACCTGAATGAATTGCGCGTTACAAGGCGTTTTCATGAATGAAATGTGAAATATAAAGGAGTTGAAAACTCATGTTTCAAAATGTAGTGCAATTTAAACCATTTTTGAAATTAATTCCAACACATTTGCCAACAAGAAATTCGAAAAGGCATTTTCTTGAGTAAAATTTAAAAACTAATGTATGTAAAAAAAAACGAATGTATAGCATTAGGAATCTGCTTAGGAGTTCAAATTATTACTGGAATCTTTTTATCAATACACTACTGCTCAGACACCTTATTAGCCTTCTCCTCAACATGTCATATTTCTCGAGATGTAATATTTGGCTGATTTGTTCGATCTATTCTGCTAGAAATGAGAATAAGGATAATAGGGGCAATATTATTGATTCCTGTATTTTTTATTGCATTTATGTAATGTAATTTTTTTTTTCAAAAAAACAATTTAACTGCATTTGAAAAACAAATGTATTTGAAATAATACATCTAAGTGAAATTAAAATGTAATTTCTTCAGTGAAATTAAAAAATGCATTTGATTAAAATTCAGCTCAAAATGCATTTTTTTTTTAAAAAAAAGAATTTAACTGCATTTGAAAAACAAGTTCTTTGGAACAAAACTTCTTAGATGTGACTTCCTTAATTCATTCAAGAAAACAAGTGATATAAAATGCATTTTGTTATAGAGGGGAGTTTTAAAAATGCAATTTATTAAAAATCTCAAACACAAAACCCGTAGTTTTTTTTTAAACGTGTTTTACAATAAATCTGGGTAAAACAAATTTTGCGGAGCCACAAATAAAAAACAATTAACAATCAACTCAAACGATTCAACCAAAGTTTGTAACTCAATAACATTAGAAACAGCCAAAGAACCCCAAATCCAAAAGATTCGCTCTGTTGCACATCCTTGACCGGCCAACTAAAGCTAAACAACTCTCACTGCAACAACCACCAGAAAAAAAACCAAACGACTCGTCCGGTTACTAATTTAATTGTTTCTACACGCCCTATGGCTAACAACATTGTAGCGCCATTTTTTAAAATATCCATAATTACAAGGATTAAACCTTAAACTGCCTTTTTTAAATGCTAACAAACCGCGTACAATTGATAAAACAACACCTTATAAGTATGAGACAGCATCACCTAACGACGTCCAAGACTCCTCAGAAAAATCAGAACATTTTACCGAAATGCGAACGTCCGGTGCGTCGAAAACCATTCGTATCGTAGTTTCGCAGAACCAAGACCATGTCTGAAAGAAATGACGACAAATATTTACTAAACCATTTACTAAATTGAGAATATTAGTTATATTACCTTTAGGAAAATGCTTAAAAAATTAAAAATTTCGGAAAAATTCTGAAGTCAACAAGCCAAAAATTAAACAACAGCAGAAAAATGCCTAAATAACCTAAACGACGCGTACAGTATTCAACACAAGTGAACTGCAAGCATCTGCAAACTGAAAAATAACCTAAACCAGCCACACTGAATACCTAAACAACTCGGTATGAGATCAATACCAGAAAAAAGAAAAAGTAATTTTCTGATACGTTCTTCGTTGAACATCAGAAAACAATAAAAAATTACCTAACTCAAACGACTAGTTCTGAAATTCACAGCAGAATCAAAATAAGACTAATCCAAGCGACTCCTTTCTTAGTCGATTTTCACCGATTTTTTTGTTTAAAGGCGCAATCTCCAGCACGAAACGACTGAAGCCGTCCAGATTCATTGTCAAGTTGAAAGTTTGTTGCAATTTCTGTAGGGTACGATCACGTTGAAGCTAATTCCAGTCGCTTGCCAACAAGTGTGGTAAGCGTCTGCAATACCACTAAGCGACACTTGTTGGCAAGCGACTGGAATAAGCTTCAACGTGATCGTACCCTAACACAGCAAACAGCTCCAGGATCGAGCAACCGAACTGGAAGCGAGTTTGTTCATTGGTCAATTTTACCTCAGCATATAACCACGTCGTTATCAAACATTAAACCAAAGCAGTTGTCTGATCAACAATTGCATTGCATTTTTGAAGATGAGGAACTTGTGCCAGTGCATCTTGCCCAAATATTCACCAAAATTATTAGAAATTGATGGGTTTTTATGTTTATCTCGTTTGTTGCAAATTCGTGCACCTGTTTTGACGCAGATTCGTTAATTGGTCGAGCGCTTCATCGTCACAATTAATTGATTCGAATAGAATTCCGATAGGGAACAGCGCATTTCCGGTTCCCTGAAGTGCGTTTAAGGCGTTCGATGCTATTTCCGGTGGCGCTCCTGTCTTCCAAATGAACGCTGGTCACGACAAGAGACTATTTTAAGACAGTGGTCAAGCGACACGCAAATGCAAATTAAGTTACGGATCGCAAAACCAAAAATAAATTGGCTATTTTTATGGAAAAAAACAAACAAAACAACGCCCTTCCTCGATGTATCAAAAGCACGTTACCACGATTGGCGTGTCTAAGACGTGTAAAAACATTCGGAAGTTACGCTCCGGGTGCCCCTAACATGTTTCATAGACGTTTAAAAACACCAAGAGGGCGTTGTAAACACGTTTTTTTTTTAAAAAATAATATCTTGGTTATTTTTATGAAAAAAAAAACAAAAAAAAAAACGCCATTCCTCGGTGTATCAAAAGCACGTTACCACGATTCGGGTGTCTAAGACGTGTAAAAAATATTCGGAAGTTACGTTCCTCCGGGTGCCCCTAACATGTTTCATAGACGTGTCAAAAACATGCTTATTTTTAAACACGGCACGTCTCATGAAGTTGCGTCAAAACACGCTCGTTAACACGTCACGACGTAGTGGTTTACACGTTTTCAACGTGTAAATGTATCTGTTGCTGGATGCTGAAGCATGGACTCTTTGGGGGGTTGAGTCGTTGCTCATTCGCATCGTCGCATCGCTCGAAGCCACCTTCACCGCATTTGTTTTTAAAAGAAAGACGTCGATGGCGGCTTCGTTTCGTCTTATCCAAATATTTATTGATCCGAATCGAGTTTTAAAAATAGATCTCGTCGCCAACGAGCCTCCGTCAATTCCCTTCTCCGTTTTCAAACGAGTTTCGCTTTGCGCCTATTTTCGGCCTCGTTTTAGCGCTTTTCTTTGCTTTTTTTTCTTCTTTGGTCCAAGATGACCAAGATGGCGGCCAAGGTTACTTAGGCGTGCCGGTCGCTGATCCTGCGCGTGCAAAATCGGGCGAACACTGACCTCTCGCGATCAATTTTTGAATGAGCTATGGCCCCATTTGACGCACGGACTCGGCCGCAGCGTTTCATTGGTCAATTCGGACAAAATCGACCAATGAGGCGAAGGTTCATATTGCGCGGTGCGGACGACGTTTGTTCTCGGTTAGGGTTTTAACGATTGTTGCATTCATCGAACGTCACGTTGCACATGTAGTTGTCACGATTTCATTCATAGAACGTCACGTGTCACGCGGTTGCCATGGTTACATTCATAGAATGCCACGTTCTACGTACGGTTGGCATGGTTACGTTCATCCAATGCCACGTTCCACGGTTACTATAGTTACGTTCATCGAAAGACTTAATGAATATTGTTTTGCAGTTTAAAATATTCATCCGTTAACACAGTGATAATAAACGAATTATTCTATAATTGCAATTTACGAGTATACTTATGAGTATATATTTATGGGTAATTTATGAGGTAATTCCAATTTACAACTTATTATAAATGTGTTGCGAAATCTTCGAATTTCTGCACACGCGCGCCACTGCCGTTTTCATATAAAATAATAAAACGAATGGCAGCTTTTCATTAAGTCAATTTCGGGAACTTCATCGATAATTCACTCTAATTTCGTGTTAATCTAAGATTATTTTGTGTAATTTTTGGGCACAATTTTTTTTAAAAAACTGTCTGGCCCATAATTTTGAAATTGTTATCACCGTTCACGTCTAGTATTTTGTATCGTTGAGCTGCATCTTATAGAAACAAGCAAGCATGTTGATTTTTTGTGAGTTTTAGTGGTTATTCTAGTCATTTATTATTCCGAGCAGGGCTTAAACATTTATGAAATCATTATTTCCTGTAAAAAATTTAGAAAGATTTAAGTTTTTTTTATTCTCAAATTAACATTAAGTTTGAAAAATTGCAGAATATTGCTCGACATTCCCTCCACTATATTTTGCGTAGGCGAAAGCGACGAAGTTTAGCTCGCAAATTTAAGTTCAAGTGTCAAATAATTTAAGCATTTTACGCGTGTTTTGGGAATAAAAGTGTCTGGGCAATGTAAAGGATGTGCTTAGATAAGCGTTTCGTTCAGAAAGCTTTAATTTTAACACACAAAAAACCCGGGCATGCAACCGTTTTCAGTCCATTTTTTTTAAAGATTATGTAAATTTCATTCGCACAAAAACAGTTTTTTTTCTTCTTCTAAGTAAACTTTACGATAAAAAAAACTTAAAAAGATTAAAAGGCCCGTCCAGGACTACGTAGAAAGTACAGCAGCCCCTTAGATTCAGCAAACCATATATCCTGCGATGCCATCAAGGTTTGCCACAATCAAGGGGCAGCTTTTCAGGGTAGACTTAAATATATGTAAAATATTTGCATTTTTACACGAATTTAACGACAAACTGCGGAACGTTTCGAAATTTGTTGAGAATTTCGATAAATTTAAACAGGAATTTGTATTTTAACACTGCAGTCACTGGAATGTTCTAAACCCCCATACTTTCAGTCTTACTAATTCTATTATTTTGGTAGAATGTTTCTTTACAAATAAAGAATATTTAGAACATAAAACAAAAAATTTATTTTAAAAAGCTCGCCAAATATACCAATTTTCAAAATAGATCAAAATACCGATTGTAAACTTCGAAGGAAAATAATCGAAGACATTTCCTTAAAATCTGCAAAAATTCCACAGATACTTTTCTACAAAATTTACATTAATATTCGAATAAAATAGCAAAAAAATCCATAGACGAGTTTTGAAATCGACCCAATTTGGCAAAAAATAAAACACGCAAAATTCAGTTACAATTTACAACAAAAAAATTATTGTCTTTGATGCAATTTGTTCATTTTTGTCTAAAAAATTGCGAGAATTTTTCACAATATTACGGAAACGTTCTCGGTTTATTTCAATGCTTGAACTTTCCGCCATTTGTCGGGATCCTTTGGGAAGTTGACAGCACTGTTTGTCCCCTATTTTCTTTTATAAATGCTAGGGTATCTGCGGGAATGCAGTCGATTTGATCTCGCCTAACCAATCTGATCAAATCGTTTCTAATGAAATTGTGATCAACGCCTGCACCGAGCATTGAGCCAAACCAGTCTTCAATTCCAATAATTGACCAAAATCGTTTGGCGTTCGCCCCTAATTGAATCGAATTTAATCCAACCCTCCCTCCTTCCTTCCTTCCTACGTCTATTTAATCTAGGCCCTTGTTTGAGAATAGCTCCATTTCGGGGTTATTCTCCTCTTTAGCGCGTGCGGCATTCGCTTTTCTAGCCTCGACCCGAGTCCCAGACGAAACGCGGATCGATCGGCGACTGCGCTTAGACGTCGGCAGGTGGCGCGGAAATCCAACATCCGAAAACGGCGTTCGGCTGAGTGACTCCAGTGGCAAATTCGAAGATAGTTTTAGGCAGAAAATTGAACATTTTCAATAAGTTAACGAAGGTAAATAATTAGGTAACAGAAATTTCGCATTGAAAAATTTCACGCGTATTCATTTTGAATTCAAAAAATCACTGGAATTTAAAAGGCGTCATCTAAGGATCAATACGTTAAACATCAGATTGTAAGGAAATTTTAAAAATGTGCAATTTACAATTCCTGGTAATTTGCCTTCCCACACTGTAGGAAACATGTTTATTGAAAATATTTTATTTTCAACCTAAAACAAACTTCCTGTAATTTCCAAGGAAAACAGCTAGTATATTCTCTTATAATATTCTGGTATACATGTAGTTTTTCGAAATAAAAAGAAATAAGAACGAAATAAAAGAAATAAAAACGAATAAAAAGGAAAAAACAAAAGAAAAAATAAATACCAAAAAGGGAAAAATTAAAAGATATTATTCATGTATAGTGAATGAAACAAGAGAAACCATTCTAGAATCGCAAGTAAATGAACAACGTAAAATATATTTTTCCATTATTTTCACATATTCTCTATTTTGTTAGATATTTGGGAAATTTATCACAGTTGCATTATTGGGACCTCCAGGCGTTTCAAATTTATTGTAACATTTGAACAACGCATGTTTTTATTAGTTTAAGTTTTATTGGAGACTATTTTGCTAAATACAATCTTGGTATTTTTTGAATTTATGGTAAATTTATTTTCGATAAACATTTGAATTTATTTTTAAAATTTTTAAAAACTTAATTTTATTTTCTTATCGTAATTTTGCAAAATCCACATTTGTCGATTTAATTTTTGTACAATTCTGCTTTCGCACGAAATTATACAACGTTTTTCATGCCAAATTTTAAATTTCGGAAACCTGATTTTTTCGGAAAACTTTAATAGCTACAGTATTTACTGAAAATATACGGTAAATTTATTTTTCCATAAACGTTTGGCTTTCTCGTTGTGCAAAGTTTCAAAAACATTATTTTATTTGTTTTTTTCGCAAAATTTTAGAAAACCGACAATATTTGATTCATTTCTTTACAAATCTGATTTCGTATGAAATCATACGAGCTTTTTTTGGTAAATTTTAAAACATTCAAACATTCTTTTTTGAAGAGGAAGGAGGGAGAATTTTGAAACATTCATGGTACTTGTTTGCTTTCTTTTGCAAATTTATCCTCACCGATGTGCTTATTTACCCTAATTTTGCGCAAAAATGATCCAAATCGCTACTTCCAAATTTCATTTTAGATCATTTTGGGCACTCGCCAACGTCATAATTTCTCCAGCAACTTCACTTCATTTGGTCGACGTCATTTCCGAGTCTCAATTCCCAGATCAGAATCCGAGTTGATGAAATCTTACTCGCTCATTTCATTAGTTGCTTCCAACTCTTTCAAATTTCGTTCGTTCGCCGAGGAAATTAGTTTTTTCTTGTTTGTTGCTTCTATCCTCGTCTCCAATTGCACCCCAATGGCACGAATATCAAAGCGAAATGGTACAGAAATAATAGACGTTGGCGCATCACTCATACTATACAACATCCCGCAAAGAAAAAGCAAAGTGGAACGAGCCAAAATGGCCGCCGTTCAATTCGACGCAACTTTTCTTAACGTTTATCGCGCCATTTTTGGCCCAAATCGCCGCGCGTTTAATTAGAAAATGGCGGAGAAAACGCTTCATGACGAAAGTAATGCGTCGTGAGGGACGAATACAATTCACAACAAAACGCTCTATAGCGCCAGCTACATGCAACCATTTTCAAAGTTAAAACCTCACGGTCAATTTTTAAATCAACCCGCAATTTGGTTAATGGTTAAGTGAAAATGCGGATTCTCCCACACCTGTAGCCACGGCGGCGCCACCACCATGTACTTTGGTGGAAACCTGTGAAGACATTTTTGGTTGACAACATTTTTAGTCAAACGTCGTCTGCTACTTCATTGTTATTATAGATATTAGTCGAAATTGAGTATATTTTCCAATTCTCTGTACATATTTCATGTATTTTTGCATTATGTGATGAACAATAAACACTGCATTTTATGTTCTACTTTAATGGTATTGAAATGGCGACCTTTTTAAGTATTTCTGAAATATGATGCCTGCACTTCATGCTTGCAAGATTTAAAAAGATTTTGCGATGACTCCAATAATTCAAATATACTGAAATATGTACAAAAATTAGTCAAATTCGACGATTATCTATGAAAGCAATGAAATGGCAGACGACGTTTTACTAAAAATGCTGCCAACCAAAAATGTCTTCACAAAAAACATCTACGCTCTAAACCACCACGCTACTCGGATGAGCGGAAATTTATGGTTAGGGATTAACCTTTAATCCATGGTAACTAGGTTAAGAGCGTGTATCCGTGATTATGGGCCTGGTCTTAACAATATATCAACACTCCTAACCACGGATCTATTGTTATAATGTGCAATCCATGGTTAGGAGTATTAATCCAAGGTTAAGAGCAGGCTCATAATCACTGATGCACACACTTTTTTTTTATAAAATGTTGAAAATGCTAAGTAATTGTGAAATTGCGTTGGCGTTAGAAAAAGAATAAAAGCTGCACATTATTTTGAACACTAACGAAACTGGGAGAAATTCCCGTTCGACGTCCAAGATAAGGCCAAGTCGGAAGTGGCTTTCCGCCGCCTGGTGGTCACCGGAAATCGCGAACGTTCGACTTTCCCCGTTTGCAAAAATGTCAAAAATCGTCCAAATTCACGGGGAAATTCAAGCGTTTGGTGTTGAGAAACATCGCCGATGAACCGAGAGTCAGTTTCCGTAGTCCCAACCGTTATAATAACATATCCTGAATAGAGTAAACTGCGTTAGTATCGAGCGGATTATTTTTTATGTACAACCTATCGGATCTATAGTGCATTGATCGGAATTATACGGATCAAAAGTAGTGACAATTTTCCTCGTTGATTAATAATCAAAATGTGACGGTTTGAGTACATATCATTTCAAAAACTTTTTTTTTTTCGTTATATTGGAAAAAAAAATGAAACGATATCGAACGTTAAGCCATTTGTATTAGTGTTTTTCTTTTAGCGAGTCTCTGAACTGTCACTATTTTTGTCACATTTGTCGCAAAGCCAAATGAAGAAAAGCTTTTGTCTCGTCGCGAGATTTTTTGTTGTCACCCAGGATTTTCTCCAAGTAGTGAAAACGAGTTTATTTGTCGAGATGATTTTTGACATTTCTGAAAACTTTAGCAAAAAACATTAGGAATGCTGTCGTGTCGTGAAAAGTACAGCAGTAGTAGCTAAAAATAATATGGGAATAGGATGCGAAATGGTAAAAATAAAAGCCAAAATGCAATAAAAACAAGTACCATCAATGGTAATTTTTTTTAAAATGAACTTCTTTCAAAAAAGGAAGTACTAACAACGGTAAGCGAATGTAATTCATGCCTATGATGAAAGTAGGGCTCATTTTCGAGTCCATGCTTACTACAATTCAGCCTAAAGCTATTGTTTCAAAGATTTTTTAAGTAAATAAGGAATAATAAATGAATTCAAAGAACGTTCAATTTATTTCCATATTTATTTGTTTATCTTAAATAAATTAGATAACCAGATTTCTTTACATTAACAGCTTTAAGCATAGAAAGAGATAAACTGTGCAAACATTGTTTATTAAAAAGGTCAAAATCTAATTGAGCAATGGTAACCAAACTTAGATAAAGTTTAAGTTTCCCCATTTTTCGCAAAATTTTAATACATTTTGAGCTCATGTAACGTTATTTGTGTAAAAATAGTAGAAAAACCGCTGTTTTGCAAACACGTATTTTTATGCCAAAAAAAACAGAAAACTGAAAAAAAAACTTGTTTCGTACAACTTAACCGAGCAATTCCGAAAAATCAAACTTTCTCGTTCATTTTATTAAATTTCAACAACGGTCCATATACAGTATTATGATTTGTTCCTACGCTTAATTTTTTGTGTGGTAAAATATTCCAAAACAAAATACATTTATGAATTTATGATTCCAGCATTGAGAAGTTTTTGCAATTTAACTAAACTAATTTTCATTACTCTTTAAAATAATAATTGATGGGAAAAAGTAAGAATAATTGTGAAAATATTGCCATTTTAAGCTTCCATAGAAAGGCTTACTTTTTCTCATTAAAAAGCAAAATAATAAACCATAACCAAAATGTCATTCTGCGCTGAATTATGTAATAATAAAAAAAATTAAATAAACCACGATGTTTTGCTAGAAACAACAACTGAATCCGGATCAATGAGAATACATTAAAGTATTATAATGCAGTTTTGAACGTTGTAGTTCCATTTTTAAGTGTACAATCTACTTCGGGGTACCCAACATTCTCCAAAAACCAGCTGATTTTTAAAACAAATAATATTATCAGTCTATATTGTTTCTCTCTAACCATCACCATCACTTTCTAATCTATCCTTAGACTTCTCATTCTCTATACAGGGTGTTTTTGAACTCATGGTACAAACTCAAACTGAACTAAGGTAAACATTTTTCCCCATAGAACCTAGGGTCCAAAGGTCACTATTAAAAAGTTACAAGGCGAAATGGGTAGCTGGTACATGGAACATTTAATGGGTTACTTGAGTTGAGGCATCGAAATGGAATCATACACAAATCAAGAACTGGCTGATATGCATTTCATGCCTGGATTTCTTCCTATGGGGACAAATGAAGAACGTAGTGTATGAGACTCCAGTGGACACACAAGAAGATCTTGTGGCCAGAATTGCGGTTGCTGCGGGCAATGTAAATGACATGCCGGGCATCTTTGAAAGAGTGCATCAATCAATGCGTCGCCGATGTGAGGCTTGCATTAATTGTAATGGTAGAACGTTTGAGCATTTACTGTAAAACATTGTAATGAACGCGTAATTGTTGAAACATTCTGTGCCAACATTAATTCCATGTAAACCATTCTGTTCCAACGTTAATTCCATGTAACTTTTTATAGTGACCTTTGGACCCTAGGTTCTATGGTAAAAAATGTTTACCTTAGTTCACTCTAACACCAATTTGAGTTTGTACCATGAGTTCAAAAACACCCTGTATATCTTTGCATTTTTCGCTCTAGTCACCTTTACCTCTTCTATATAGTATGTACAGTGTACAGACATATCTTTCATTTTGTATTTCCATATTTCTCTTTGCCTTTTTCTATGTTATCCCCACATTTGTACCCTTCTCTATCTCCGTTTTTCTCTCCCTCATCCTTATTCTATCCAATCAATCTCTCATTCTCTATTTCTTTGTTTTTCACTCTCTATAGTAGCTATTCTCTCATTCTCTATTTCTCTTTTCCATCCTTATCTACTTCTCTTTGTTTATCTCTCTCTATCATAACTATCATTCTATCCTTGACTATTTCTGTTTGTTTTCTCTTTATACCCATCTCTACCTCTTCCCCATTCTATCTAGCCATTCTCTCATTTTCTATTTCTCCTTTCCTCGTTTCTAACTTTCTATCCTTATCTACTTCTCTTTGTTTCTCTCTCTCTATCATAACTACCATTCTATCCTTCACTATATCTGTTGTTTTTTTCTCTATACTGTATATACCCATCTCGACCTCTTCCCCATTCTATCTACCCTTTCTCTCATTCTCTATTTCTCTTTTCCTCCTTTCTATCCTTTTTGCATCCTATCTCTCGTTCCCTTTTCTCTAGGATCTCTCTATATCCATTCTATTTCCTATTTCTCCGTGCGCCCTTTCATCTGTTTATCTTTTTTTCTCTCTCTCTCTATCTCCATCTCATTTATCGATTCCACCTGTTGTTTCGCCGCTGCGTCGTTTCTATCGAAATGAGAGCGGGTGTCATGGCCGCCCTTTTCCCACCTCCTCAATGGTGCGTTCTTCAGCGCTGCTCCCCCGTGAGGCTGCGTAATTACTTCTCGGAACGTGTGCCCTTAGGTGTGGCCGTTTGACCATTTCATTTCCTCCCACCTGCGCCAACAGCGAAAGCCTTCCAGGAATGAAACGTCTAAGCTAATACGCGCATTTAATTAAACGCAGGGGGCGCTGGCGTCTGGAGCGAGCATCGTTGCACCATTTTATCCAAATCAACGCTTTTTTTTTTATTTGGTCCGAAACTTCGCAACAGGTTCTGGGTCGTATGTGAGGACAACAGGTTGCCGAGGCTTTTGCGCTCTGCGTCGCTTCGCATTAGCGCTCTTTTGCTCGGTTTGGAATTTTTATACCGGTGGGGATCGAATATGCGAATGTGGAAACCGCACCCAAGTACGGAGTTATTCATGTACATGTATATCCCTCGATATGGTCAGATCGCACCCATGCTTCACGAGTGAGAATTTAAAATTCTCCCATTTCTGGTTAAGACGGTATTAAGTCAAGAAAAATCGGTTCTACGTTTAGTAGAAACGACACATCTTAACCTAGCATAGTGCGGCTAAATGACAGTATTGTACCTTCATTTTACTATGCATTACAATGCATTAAAACTGGCTGAGTTGATGATAAAAATGGTGAGTTGTGTCCCTTTTGAAGCGGGGCACAGTGGAACCAAACTATGGGAAAAGTGGTCAAAAATCATAATTCACTAGGTTTTTGTTTCATTACACATTTGTTGATGCAGAAACACCATAAAAGGTCTAATCTTAGTAAATAAACCCTAATAAATTTCATTAGCACATACAGTGTGGGTCAGGTAACACGGACCAATAATGCTATAGCCCCTTGATGTCGGCCATCGACATCTTTTTTTTTTTTTAAAGCCACACCAAAGTTACAATATTGTTTACAATTAAAGTTTAAAATTAAAACAAAAGAATACTTGCCCATAATCGATGAAATATCTATACTTCTATTATTTAAAAAATAGAAGAGAGTCCACTTTGTTGATTTGTGAAAAATGATTACTGAAACACGATGTCTAACAGCTGGATAGTTTCAAATGTTAATAGGCACATAAAATAAGCACATTTCAGTATGATGCAATTTTCCTTAAAAAGGTGGCTCTGGTTTAATAATTAACATATATTTCGTGCCGAAACATTAGATTTGAATGGTCTAGCTATCCCTTATTTGATATTGCATGAAGGTCCGTAGATAGACCAACTACACTGCAAGTAGAAAGTATAGCTGCCCCTATGTTCGGCAAACCTTACATGCTGCCATGTCATCATGGTTTGCCACAATCAAGGGGCAGCTCTTCAGGGTAGTCTCTTACACGTAAATATGATATTTGCCTTTCTACACGGATTTAACTATATACTTAGTTCCCTTTTAACGCTACAGTTACTGGACTAATTCTATCGTTTCAAAACATTGTAATTTTTGTCACAATGTTTCTTTGCAAATAAAAAATATTTGTCCTGCGTTTTTTTTAATAGAAAAATCCCGTCGTGTGGTTTAATAATACTCGTCATTTTTCGATTCGTTTCGGTAAACTTTAATAAATTTAGTTTACCGTTTGGTTCGCAGCCTGTCAGTTAGTAGTCTGGAAAACATCGTCGATCTTCCGGTTTTGCTCGAAAAACACCACAAAAATTCATTTTGTGGAAATCTTTTTTTGGTGGAAAAACGGCGTTTCTTTTAATAACAGTGTCGTTTTTCGATCACCTTTTTTGTGGTAAAATTGTTTCTTGGAAAAAGTCGTCGAGTTTCATGTTTCGGTAACGCAGTAACCAAACACCTCGAAAACGGCCAGAGACAGAGCATGGTCGTGGACGATTGATTTCCTCAAATTTCATCTGCAGGTCGAACGGACAAATCCTGGGATCACGGCCAAGAAAGCGAGGTTCGTAAAAATGGCAGCCACGGCCTTCGCGCGGGCATGGGTTCTCATTCCCCCTCCCCCACTCCTCTCGCTTCGAAAACTAGGTCGCTGGGGGCGCTGCGGAAGGATCCCCCGCGCACTGCGTCGCTAAGTCAACCTGTTGCATCCCCGTGCGTCGTGATTGAGCGCGAGGCTCCTTCGTTGTTTCCAAAAAACGCGCCATTTTTTTTTCCACTTTGGCATTTGGGGCAGGCCTCGTGCGGCCACGTTCCTTAAAGGCGTCGCTGCAGCCATTGCGCTAATAAAATATTGATTTCTTTTCCACTCGGATGGCTGGTAATTTGTTCCGCTCAACGTGCGTACTGGAAGAAGAGAGGACGTGTTGCCGACCTACATTCGCCGAGCCTACCTGTTGGCGAGGAAATCGATCCATTTTCCGCTGCATTTTTCGATGCTTTTTCCGCTGGAGCTCACGATGAAACGGGGACCTCGACGCCCATTAATCCAAAAACTTACGTCGCGTGCAAAATGACTTCAATGACCACTACTTTTTCCATGTACCAATTTCCTACGCATTTTCAGTTATCTTCCACGAATATATCCCACGCATTTCCATTCATTTAGAACTTCCTCCACATTGCCCACGCTTCTCCTGCAAATTTCACGCACAATTCCATTAGTTTTTCTTCAAAAACTTCCTCCACATTCCCAATAGTTTCGCCAAAAAAAACAAAAAAACTGTCGCATGGTCCATATTTACTCAAAAAATTGTAGATTTTCTACATTTTCTCAACAAACAAATTCACGTTATTTTTTCAAACTTTTCTCCAAAAGCTCCCCTCACATTTCCTATATTTTCTTCCAAAGATTTCATTAACCTCGCATTTCCCACATGCTCTCCAAAAAAGTGCTCCACAATTTCTGTTTTCCCCAAAGAATGTCTCGTACATTTTCAACGGGTTCTCCAAAAACCGTCCTACATATTTTCCTGCCATCTCCAAAAATGTCTCGTCCATTTAATTTTTTCTCCAAAACCAGGTCCTAACCATTCCGTTTTCTTTAAACCGTCCTACTCGTTTCCTACGTTTTCTCCAATACATCTCCAAAACCACGTCCTACACATTTCCAACAATCTCCAAAACCACGTCCTACACATTTCCAATACATCTCCAAAACCACGTCCTAACCATTCCCTGTTTTCTCCAAACCGTCCTACTCGTTTCCTACGTTTTCTCCAAAAAACGTCCTACACATTTCCAATACATCTCCAAAACCACGTCCTAATCATTCCCTGTTTTCTCCAAACCGCCCTACTCGTTTCCTACGTTTTCTCCAAAAACAACGTCATACACATTTCCAATGCATCTCCAAAACCACGACCTAATCATTCCCTATTTTCTCCAAGAAACGTCCTACACATTTACAATACATCTCCAAAACCACGTCCTAACCATTCCATGTTTTCTCCAAACTATCCTACTCGTTTCCTACGTTTTCTCCAAAAAAAACCCACCCCACACATTTCCAATACATCTCCAAAATTGTCCGGCACATTACCTATATTGCTTTCTCAATAAAATGGCTACCGCTTTCCCAACGTTTCACCAAAAACTTCCGACCGATTCCCACATTCTCCAACAACCATCCCACGCATTTTCCCACATTTTCCGGAAACAACCCTACGTCATTCCCGTCTCCCCCAAACCATGCATCTCCTTCGAAAATTCTCCCCGTGTTCTTTCAAGCTCCGCATTAAACGTTATTATCCAAAAGCCTAACTTTGTTCATAAATCGCGCTTTCTCCTTTTGACCTTTCCAGTCGTCTATCGGGGATTAAAATTGCCGGTCGCAGTTGATGAGCTTAAGGCGCGAGCTTTTGCTCCTCTAATAGCTTTTGCTCCATCCCCTTCAACGGCGCCAACTTCATTCCTATGGCAACCCATCTCGGATTATTCCGATGGAAATGACATTTAAACCTGGCGATGGCCGTCTTTTTTTTCTCTCACATACCTCTCTTATTTCTCTTCCATGTCGCTTATGGCCCTTATACCTTCGGGCTTTCGATACATTAGCGCTAACAGCCTCTATTTTCGAACGGCTCGCTTCTTAATCTCGCGACAACAACTCAATTTCACGCTGGACCAAATATGAATTTCTCAACAAAAACTAAAAAAAAGGACTGCTTCATTTTCCCCCAAAATTGCGTTAAACTCTTAAGAGACTATTTTCTTAAAAGGTCACGAAACGATTTTTTCTTTCTCGCTGCTCGTCAGTCACGTCCAAATGCGGAGGAATGCGACAATTCGGAAACTAATCGCGGAATAAGCGAGGCGTTGCTTCGCTTCCAAATTTCTCCGTTTATGGCGAAAAGGTGAAGTTAAGAAAAAATTCCAAAGAAAATTTCACGTCTAGTTTCTCGTTCGCACCGTGCCTCAGCGTTTAAAATTTTTGCACTACCCTGTTCCTGTGAGCTACGTCTAACCACAGTATACTGTCACAGTATACGAAATATAAGTAGGTGCACTCCATGCAATGGATGTTTTGGCTCCGAAAAACACCGCAGCGCCGCCATGTGGTTGAAAGTACCACTAAGAGGAAGCCACGCCTTGCGCGCTTGTAAACGAATCGTAGGCAACGTGTCACTCGCCTCGCCTGTGTTCTAAAGCACGCACGCGGCCTTTGCACGTGCTCATCAATTACCATAAACATGGAAGCCAATGAGATGAAGGTGTTACCCTGTTCAGTTTTGACGACACATGGAAGCCAATAAGATACAGGTGTTACCCTGTTTAGCTTTGACGATTTAGTTTCACGGGTTAAGATGGGCGTGGCTTCATCTTAGTGGTACTTTCAACCACATGGCGGCGCTGCGGTGTTTTTCGGAGCCAAAAACATCAATGGAGTGCACGTACTTATATTTCGTTTACTGTGGTCTAACGTTCCAACTCTCTTACGCCATTCCATTTTTCTTTTCGCAATTCCATTTCTGCCTTTGCACGTTCCAATTGTCTCCTCCTAAGTTTTACCACAGTATACGAAATATAAGTAGGTGCACTCCATTGATGTTTTTGGCTCCGAAAAACACTGCAGCGCCCCATGTGTACGAAATTACCACTAAGATGAAGCCACGCCCATATTAACCCGTGAAACTAAATCGGCAAAGCTAAACAGGGTAACACCTGTATCTTATTGGCCTCCATGTGCCGTCAAAACTGAACAGGGTAACACCATCTCATTGGCTTCCATGTTTATGGTAATTGATGAGCTCGCGCAAAGGCCGCGTGCGTGCTTTAGAAAACAGGCGAGTGACACGTTGTCTACGGTTCGTTTACAAGCTCGCAGGGCGTGGCTTCATCTTAGTGGTACTTTCGTACACATGGCGGCGCTACGGTGTTTTTCGGAGCCAAAACGTCCATTGTAGTGCACATACTTATATTTCGTATACTGTGATTATACCGTGTCTGTAAACCAACTTTTATTACGCGTTCTGTGCGCGGAGTGGCCATGCCGTATACTGCAATTATGTGGTGACATTTCCAATCTTTAATTTTAATATCGGTATATATATCGGTAATATCAGCTAGTAGTCGCTGTTGTTTCTTGTTCCTCCAGATATGGCTTCACCGTTGATTACGAGGATCGTTTCGTCGTCGGTGATGGTGGCGAATCGCGCCGGGAATATAGTTCGCGATATCATGAAAAAGGGAGATCTGGGCATCGTTGAGAAGGTAAATTTATGGCTGCTTTTGTGAACATTATTCAGTAAATAATACATTTTTCTATTCGAATGGAAATATGGAATGTATACTTGACCAAACCAGAAGTTGTTCTATAACTTTGATTTAATTTGACTCAAATTTGAATTGAATTAATATGGCTATGTATGCTACACAGGGTTCCCCCAGACCTGGAAAAGTCAGGGAAGAATGGTTTATTATGAAAAAGTCAAGGAAATTCAACGCAGTCATGGCGATCTAAAATTAACACTTCTACAAGGTTAGCTCAGGGCCCAGTTGAAATTTGCAAAAAATTTCCACATTTTCGGAGTATATATTTGCAAAAAATTTCCACATTTTCGGAGTATAGATTTGCAAAAATTTCCACTTTTTTTAAGTACAAATTTGCTAAATTTTCCACGTTTTCCATGGACAAATTTGCAAAATTTTCCACGTTTTCCATGTAAAAATTTACACAATTTCCCACGTTTACTGAGTATTAATTTGCAAAATTTTCCACGTTTTTTGAGTACAAATTTGCTAAAATTTCCACGTTTTCCATGTACAAATTTACACAATTTGCCACGTTTTCTGATTATTAATTTGGAAAACTTTCCACGTTTTTTGAGAAAAAATTTGAAAAACTTTTCACATTTTCTAATTCCAAATTAGCAAAATTGTACACGTTTTCCATGTACAAATTTTCAAAATTCTCTAGATTTTCCACATTTTCCTAGGACAAAATTGAAAAATTTCACACTTTTTCCGAGCACACATTTTTAACATTTTCCGAATACAAAATTTTCCCATTTAAAAAAATTTCTATGTTAATTTTCAAAATTGTCTTTAGTAAATTTAAAAAAATATTTTCTAGTGTCCATTTTGGAAAATGTTAATTTTTTACGATGTCATTGGTCAGGGACATTTTTTTTCACACCTGGAAAAGTCAGGAAAGGTTAAAATGAAATTTCTGGGGGAACCCTGCTACAGTTGACAAAAAAGTATGTGAACAGTATGAAAATTGTGGTTTTCGAAAAACTAAATGTGTAGATTTTTCAAGGCACATTTATAATCACTTACATTACATAGGTATGTAACAACGACCGGAATTTTAAAAAAAATGAATAAGTTAATTATAATTAATGAATGAAAACGAAAATTTAATGCAAAAAAAGTATGTACACCCTCTTATAATGGAAGAATTTGCTGATTTCTGGCCATTTGGTTATTTTTTACCTAATAAATTATGACGATTTAACTTCTGGTTTTTCACTTCATTGGTAAGTTCTGCAGGAAGTTTAGTTCATAATGACCCAAACTAAATGAGTTCTGGTTTGCAAAGAGAATTTTAAGAGTTATTCAATTGAATTTTATCGGAAGTCTAATATCGAGAGATAGCAAATGAATTGAAATTATCATGTATGGCAGTACAGTACATGTATCTGAAATCTCAAAAAACAAAGAAGAGACGGGAAAAGTTATAAACGAACTCAGAATAAGCCCTCTGTGAGGGAAAAACGACAGGTTGTTAAATTTGCTCTTAAAAACCCAAAACAGATTTTAAACCTGAACAAGAATTCTGCAATTCCGTTCTGTATTCATGCATGCACAGATGAAAGAAGTTTAATAAATTGTAAGCATGGTAGAGGAAACGTCCTGGCTTGGGGCCTTATGTCAGCATCCGGTTGCAGTCATTTGGTTTTTTATATTGGCATATAATGGGCAAATGTAAATATGTGGAAATCCTAAAAGATAGTTTAGGGCCATTTCTGAAGCAAGGTTGAAGTTTAAACGGTACGAGATGGATATTCCATCAAGATAATGATCCCTAGCAGACATTATTTGGTTAATTCTTTGCCCTACAGTCAGTACCTAGTACCATTTGGCAGGGGGGATGGACTCCAACATCACAATTATGTTATATCCCGCATTTGGGACCGAGGACGAATTGGTTAATTTCATCAAAAATAGGGGTTAAATATAACTGACTCTCTTTAAATATCATATTATTAATTAAAACATTTCAATGTAAAATCAACTTATTTGAAACTAAAATCACTTACTGTAGGCTATGTTACACTTTAAATATGTTTTTTTTTCAGTATTTTTAAGAAGGTATTTTGGCAATTTCACTGGAATTTCATCAACTATGAATTTCATGGTTGTCATTTTTAAGTGGCTATTCACGTCAAAATATTGAAATTTGTAGTTATCTTCCTGTGTAGTTTATTCTTATAATTACCTGAAAATGACAAGATCTTTAAGTAGGCTATGTATAATTTCATGTACGGTAACCCATAGTATTTATTATTGCATGTTATGTATGGGTGCATGCACAGCTACATATGATATAATATTTCATATTGTATGCTTTCCAAGGAGTGGATTTATTGTAATTAATGTGTCATATTTATTCTCTATAGATTCATAAATCCTGTTATGCATGTGAAGTTTTTTCATATACAGTACGTGTACGTGTAATATCATTCGCTGTCAGTGTTTTATACTGTATATCAGAATTTGATATCTTTTCGTCATAATGACACCATTTCCATGCAAAGTTATCAGCCCTGTCTATCACATTTTTCTTGTGAAATTGGCACATGTGGCTTTATCATCCTTTTAATGGCCGGGTCGGTTTGACTTCTGTCATGATGGTGATTAAATTTTGATTGCTGCAGGCGAAATAAATTGTGTGTTCTCGTTTATTTTTTCAGGGATTGAACGACCTTCAAACTGAAGCTGATCGTTCAGCCCAGGAGTGTATCGTGGCATCACTGGCCAAACAGTTCCCTGGTGTGAAAATCATAGGAGAGGAAAATGTGAGATTGCTTTTAATTGGCTTTTAGGGTTGTAAATTGCAGTGATAAGGAAAATAACTGAATAACCATAGGTATTGGTCGCAAAGCTATGGCGACCAAGTATTTGTTATCTGGCATTAATGGCCCATGTCGTAAATGTGGCCCAAATTTTATAGATCATGAGTTGTACATGTATGTAACGTCTTCCTGCCAATTAGCAGGCCAAGGTTTGTCATATTCAGCCACAGTTGCTTGGTAGGCACAATTTAGTGTTTCAGTTTTTGTTCCTTAGGAGATATAAACTAAACAATGTTCTCAATTTTGTTACATCGAAATTTGAATTTTCTTTCATTTTAATGTCATGCATTGAAATTGTATAACCTGATGGCCAGTTCAATGTTGACCATTGACCGCTCTCCAGTACTACATCAAATTACTTTAATATTGCAAATAAATTTCGAAAAAATTCAATTTTATTGCCTTGTAAATTCTATATTTCCGCCATATTTGGTTCCATTATGCAGCAGAATAGTGTTTCCCAATCTTTTCACCCCTGCAGACTGGCAAAAAATAGCAAAAAATATTTCGCGGACCAGTAGGCTACAATTAGGAAAAAATATTTTGCGGCCCGCTGAGGCAGAAATGTAAATAATTATGTATGTAGTTTTTTGAAGTAGTTTTGAAATCTTCTATTATAAAATGAAAATTCAATTGCATTTAAATTTTAACTAGAAACCCAACTAGCGGGGTTCGCCCCCCGGTTGAGGTCGGTGAGAATTTTAAGGATGTACAATTATGGCAAATTCCAATTGCCAACACCAGGGCAGAGCAGTGGTTAGCCAGTACAACCGGAAGTCGTGATATTTTTGGCACGGTGCGTCCTCATGACGCCATGTTGGATGCTCTGGCTACTCTAGCTCTTGAGACCGAGCATTCGGGGTACTCTCAGAGCACTCTTTTTGGACAAATGAAACAGTCCAGTAGGGTGCACTGATTTCGACCAAGTATGCACGATGGACAAATGAAACGGAATGAGACCGGATTTGTACACTCTGAGTACCCCAGTGTACTCTTTTTGGACAATTGGAATTCGCCATTAGAGATAAAACCGAGGCCCCGTGCAGATCCCTTTTGCACTCGGCACTTTAAAGATCCCTCTTGGGGGGTGGAAGTCTTACCTTCGTAGGCAAAGTTCCCAGGTAGGTGACGCTGGCACATGCCCTGGCGTAGACCCTGGCGTTGCTGTTTAGCCTCATATCAGATATAAGCCAACGTTAAAAATCCACAATCAAACAATTGCATGCGTGATTTCATGACTCCAAAGTACCATTCTTAACGATTCTGTCTGAGTGTCATGACTCACCTAGGCATGACATGCCTATTTTGTGAATACTGCGATTTACATTCTTTATTAAGGATGGTTTTAAATAAATAACAAATCGAGAAGCAAAGAGGCCGAAAAAACTTTCCACTTCTGATAAGTTCTTCACGGAGCTCTCTTCCAGACTTACACATTATATGAATGAAGGTGCTTATTTACTCCTGAAAGAAAATGTAGTGTCACTACACCAAAGGGGGATCTTCCGTGACATGACAGTTTGATAACCTTGAACATAGCTTCAAGGACATCATGCAACCAAATTCCGAAATATGCATCGGACACCACTGGTGTCAATTGGAATAGTGTAGATCACTGAAAATGAACACCAACACAAGAAACAGAACGCAAATCCCCCCAACAGAAGAAGATGAGGCATCACTGCAAGTCACCCAGAGTCTACCATTGCCAACACCTGGGTATTCGTTCCAATTCATGCATGTAGTGATGG
>JAQGAO010000355.1:0-37101 GCA_034697705.1 Ommatoiulus sabulosus | reverse complement strand
GGGGGGGGGGTTCCCCGGAATTTGCAAATAAGCGCCCCGGCGCTTAATTCCGTATTTACGGTATGTGCACTTACTGTATGTACATCATATTCTACCAGCTTCTGTAATCGTTAGGCAGCGTTGTACGTGCTGGGATTTGGGAATCTGATCCCTCGACTCACCAAAAAAGCTTCTTTATCCATTTGAAAATCTCCCGAGTGTTGAATTTGCACCCATTTTGCTTTTGAATTATTAGCCGATTAAGGAATCAGAGATGGCTAATAAGAGTGATGAAAACAAGAACATCGTATGTGCTAAGCCATTTGGTTCGTTGAATTAAATGTAGTCTAAACTCCCCATTATGACACCGCGTGACATAACGCAATTAATTCGATTAACATCCAGTAGTTTGGAGAATTTTCCTCCCTGCTGACTCCAACGTTGCTACAACAAAACTAATTCTTTGCCTCCATTTTTGGCCATTAAAGCCCGCGCCATTGCCCAGAGATTGTTTGCACGAGCAAATCCATTTTAATAATGCACTAAAAGGTGGAGGAACAGTTGATTGAGTTTTCTGTATGGGAGCCGTTTTAAGGGCTTAATAATGGCCCTTAGTCCGCTGACCGCCCGCTAATTCCCAGGCCAGGGCGCATGCGCCGTGGGGCAATTGCGCGCAATTAAAGGGCTTGAATGACTTAATAAAGACAATATAAAGCCCCCATATTTCTCTCTGCATTACAATTTCATATGCTTGCCTGAACAAACAGTACGTCAGTGTTGCCAGTGCAGACGGATCTAGTACATTGTATACGATGGACATGGAAGGATGGCGCCAGGGCGAAGGGACAAGAGTCGTACAATCATTGTCCCCTCGTGTGGACGAAACCAGGCTATAGAAACTGACCGAACCAATCGGATTTATTACAGTTTTTAAATATTTAATACCGCTGGTGGAACGAGAAAGGAGACTGGGCACTGGGCGATTTATTGACGGCCAAACTACCCCGATGACCAGTAAGTGCAGAAATTCGGGGAGTAAAAAAAAGAGTCGTGAGTTTGCGTTGAAATTTTGAACTGAAACAGCATCGGCCATGTCAATTTTTATAATAAGCTCAAAAGGTTGAATTAATCAAATTCGGAGAATTTTGAACAACACACATGACTCTGGAAGACTGCTTTTACTTCCATTATCCCTTAATTTGTCCATAGATTGCACTATGTCGTCCTAAAAAAGAAGCTTACAGGCTATCTTTTTAGAGCCATGAAATTGAAAAATTTGGGGATACATGTACTGTAATGTGGAAAAATGGTCTGTCCCATGACCCTACTATTTACAATATTTGTAGGCATTATTTGAATAAATTCAGAACGTGAGAGGTCTTGGTAACCTTATATAATGAACAACCCTCGAATATTGACGCACAGTAGATCTGATTTTTCATAAATTAGGAAACGATCTGGTGGAAATGACGAATTGTGCTGAAATCGATGACGACCTTAATTCCACGCAACCAATGGCCTTTGGCAATTCAAAATAATTCATTGAGAAAATGTATGTGTAATACGTGTTTTGAAATGCATGCATTCTGCAAGTACATGTACCTAACTTAAATACATTTCAAACTCTAGAAAACAGTATAGATGGCGCTGCGGACATGTAATCATTCCGTGTTTGTAGAAAAATTTGTAGTAATTTTACTACTGCATATCATCAAGCCATCAAGAAAATTGATGATAGGTCGAATATCACATTAGACTGACCATGAAACGCGTTTAAAATCAGCATCACATGCAGACTGCATTTTTAGCCCATCTAAAGCGATAAAGATCACATTGAACGCAGAAGTTGAACAGATTGATTAGATCAGGGTTTCTTAACCTTTTCATCATCATGGACCACTTGCAATATTTAAACAATCTGACGGACCCCTTACATTAGATGTACAACGTGTACTTCATCGGATTCGGGTATCGTTCGCACGAAAACAATTATATTTATTTGAGTTTCCTACGTGTATATTCACTCTGCAAAGTCTCATTCACATATTGGCAAACTACACAATAGAATTTCTGGCAATTTACATTTGGAATTTCTGCTTAATTCCATCTCAGGTCTCATTATCTTAGAAGATTATCAGGAATATAGCCTATTACTATCATACTAATAAGCATCCCCTATCGGACACCATATGGTTCTCATTTCTCACTTGTGCATTATATCACCACAAGTTCTCCCCTCCCTCCTACCCCCCCTCCTCACAATGTATTTTGTAAACTATTTTTGAGGCAAAAAAGTACGAGCTTAGTCAATTAAATAATACATTATTAGACTGACACTATCTGAACGAGCGATGATAAGAAGGTGGTTTCACTTTAAAAAAAAATGCAAGCCTAATCATTACTTTGGGTAATGCGTCCAATATTCAGAATAGCTTATAACCACTGAAGACTGGCAGACATGCACAGACGAGGCAATTTATTGACTAATTTCCGGCGATTTTGTGTGTGTGTCCGAAAAATCAAGTGCACATTTCTGAAAATATTACTAAACGAGAATTTTGAAAAGAAAACATCAAACAGAAAATAAGCAATCTTTGTTAAATAGCAAATTAAATCATTTTATATCGCGTAATTTAAAGCAAACAAAAACGTATGATTTTTCGGACACGATCATTAAAAATTGCCTGAAAATTGGCAAACAATTGCCTCGTGTGTTCTCGCCATGAAAAATAGATGCGATGGTTTCGTAATTTGATGTATAAATACTCCTACATAATGCATGCATGTACATGTACATACAGTATAACTTACATGAGCATTTCGAGCGGTGAAACAATTTCTCTATCGAACTGTCAACAGTGTTACACGCAGAGTGGCACGTAAAGCACCAATGAAAGGGGCCTAGGACGGCGATTATATCCATTATATGCCTACACATTTAAAGCTCAGATAAAGCATTCGATCCAAAACAAACCAGTCTCGAAATAGGAAAACAGATTATTAGACCTTTTGATTCGGTTTGTTTCTGCGTTATTCTGAATGAGTACACTGTATAGGGAAAAAAATGATATAACGAAGATTTTGAATAGAGGCCTAACATTTCTGTTTATCTATGCAATGGTAAAATGGGATACAAAGATTACCATGGATCTTAAGATTTATAAGGACTGCCAAGACAATGACAAACCACCCCAAAGACTCGCGGGGTTCGATTTTTATTTTCCAAAACGTTGAGGCTGCTCATGCACTTCTTGTCCTCATCTCTCCCTATTATCCTGTAGTTCTTTCCCTACAATGTCAACTTGTCTCCAACCGTAATTTCTCTTCGTCGTTTCTCCGCTATTTCTTCTTTGTTTCTCAGATGTCTTAAGACACAAAGATACAATTTGTGGTTTTCCAACATATGGATGCCAGACTCGAGGGAGAACGAAGTGATATCCTTCCACCCTCGCCCGCAACCCTAGCCCTCCTTTATTTTCCCTATTTCGCTCCCCTCTGACTCCTCCAGAAACAAAGCCATTAAAGATTTCCTACTCCCACGTGCACCTCCTTGAACACTCTCCAGAGGGCAGAGGAACCCTGAAATTCTTGAAAAAACTGAGAAATAAATAAATAATAATGGCCATTTGGTTCCCGATGGAAACTTGTGAAGTTATACGAGGACTGACAGGCATTGGAAGAAGACCCCATTTGGGCAGCGCGGGTCAAGGGAATGACAAATGACGATTTTTTGAAAGTTTTGTAGAATCTTAAGAATGGAAATAATCTCAGAATTTCATCGCATGTTCGATGACTAATGAGCACGTGAAAAGTATCCATTCACCATTCATATTATAATCAAACTTGTCATTAAGAAGATACGAATTTTTGCAAACGTAAACAATTGAGAAACAAGACAAACGCCCACTCCTAATTGCTCGGAAAACTCCGGATATGAACTTTGAAATTCTCAAAAATCATCGAATGGATCGCGTTTGCACCAACTCCGGATAAATTTCATCGCTGGTCAAAGGCCTTGCTAAAATTGACTATACCAACGATTGCGTCACGACAAAGTCGAGTTGTCCTTTCAAAAAATGTACCCTAAGGTACATTTGAAATTGTCGCGTGAGTTACTGTATAAAATACACCGCATTTTATACAGTACGTTCCGAACGTCTGTCACCGACCACGAATGCTTAAATCTGCCGCGCATTGGAGTTTTTTGGGGGTAAAAAAAAAACAGGATAGAAAATACTTCGAGAATAAATAAGCAAGAAGCTGAAGTTACGACAACTAGCGCCACCTGCAACATGGCTAAACGCCATCGTATACTCGTTTAAGCCGCGCAAGTTTAGTGCGCGGACTGTTGGCGTTTATTCCTAGACGAAAGAGGGCACTTTTAAGGGGAGAAAATAATGATGACGTAAACAACGGTGATGACGTAAACGGTGGCGCGAACACCCCAAAATAAATGATGAATAAATTTCCAACGTGGTTCGCTCATTCCCCATCCCAACATGATAAACAATTGCTCTTCGGTGAAATGTTAAGTATCGTCGTAAAAATGAGTCCGCAACAATGAATTCACAGAACTGATGAACGCAAACGCATTCTTGAAAAAAAGTAGAGAGTCATGAGGAACTTAAGGGGATTTTACATCTATTGAGCATCAATACACGTGGTACTGCAATAGACTTCCCATCATGTGCAACCAATATGTTGCTTAAGATTAATAAAGTATAAACATTAAAAATTTATATCCATTTGGGAGTATAATTCCTTGAAACTAATGCTAAATTTAGTGCCTTAGTTTTCATGATATGCTATTCCTAGAAAAAACCACGCAAGTCGAGACTATTCCATAGGAAATAATGATAAAGAAGCAACGCCTATGACCTTTTATCGACAACTTTGACAAAGCCAAAAGTATCCTCAGGCTAGGCGATGGCCATCAAAGTAATTTGATCTATTCGGAATGACAGCCATTTTGGAACACAGATTGTTTCAATTTTTTTATTAATGGCGAATTCGACTGGTCCAAAAAATCTGCACCGGTGTAGGCTACAAGGTGAGGCATAAGTCTGTTAAATCGGCGCTATTGCAGGCAGCAGGCGCATCTAGACTTTACAGACTTATGCCTCACCTTGTAACCTACACAGGTGCAGATTTTTTGGACCAGTCGATTTCGCCATAAGTAGGCATGTGCACTGCGGCATGCGTTTTAAATGAGGCCGCACACAAAGAAAGCTTAGCCGAGCCAGGCTGGGCTTACAAGAAGCGCTTATAAGCAACTTATCGACTTATCAACTAAATCTGAAAGCATATTTGTAAGACAGAGTGGCCCACAGATCACTATTAGTCAAGAGTGTAGCCATCGATTATATGCCGCCTATGTACCGTAATAATGTGTCCTGCACTCATCATGAGATGCTAATGCGCATGTGCAAAGTTTTACGCGGAATGTTTCACCAAGCATAACGCATGCAGGGGCGGTACCAAGCACACTGACCATCACGCTGATATCAGCATTCATTGTTCGCCCCATTTGCAAAGCTGGAAACAAGAAGATGAAAACAAGCAGGAAATAAGCTGATAGAAGCTCGTCGAAAGTAAGCATTCAGTGTGTTCTCACCCATATACAGTAAAGCTCTTTTGATACAGCCAAAGGCAAAAATTGTTTTGGCCAATAAATGACAGATAGTACCAAAAATGGCCTAAAATGCATCCCATGGCGTGATGCCTTCAGCTTCTAAATGCTATAGTGCAATATGCATCAGTTCAACGTATATTACGAAATTCTACTTCTCCCAGTTAAGAGCTAAGACGCGTAACGATTCCCACAATTGCCACTTGACCGTTATAGACTCGCCCTGTTTTAGAAACAATTAATTAGAACGGGTTGGAAGGATTAAATTCATGTATATGAGGGGACATAACAAAACTGGCACTACATCCTCATTTTTTTCATCTAATTCTCAGATGAAATGCAACCCGATACGCGAGTACGAGTATACGTAAAGGCACAATAAATCGAAATGTAGCTCACATAAATCAGCCAGCGCATTTTATTTTATATTAACTTTGAAATTTGCGCGTAACCTGAATGCATGCATCGTGAAATATCAAAAGAAATGGGTTATTCCGTCATTTGTCGTAAAACTGACAGAAGCGCATAAATTCATTAGTGAGAATCTTGAGAGGAAAAGCTGTTTTTTTTTATACAGGCCTTCAACGTTTAACCCGATAAGATTAAGAGATCGAGCAAACAACGTAATTCAACCCCTATCAAATTGGTAGTAAAATCCATATGCCTTATACGCTGCATGCAATTTTAATAGGCGGGCGCATACGCATTTTATTATTGTTTGGAAGAACGATTCAAAATCCGAACAAAAACTTGAGAAGAATCAACAACCTCTTCGATGTATCGCGACAATGAGGAGTTTACAAAAATAATCCAGAGAAAATTAAACTTTTTTTACAATTTTAAACCGAGCAAGGTGGCTTAGAAGTTACTAGTCTTGTATTCGGTAGACCTAGGTTCGATTCCCGGGTCGGCTATCCTCGATTGTGGTTTTTCACAATTCCTCCAGGCGAATGCTGAGATAGTTCCTATATTAAATCGGAAATGACCGTTTTCCTATCCCATCCCATCATCATCGTTAAAGTCCCAAATACGAGAAATATACCTAAAATGTGATGTTGGGATCCATCATGACCAAACTGCTTAGTCTGACTTAAGCTGTAACATGATCCCCCTTGCCAAATGGTACTATGTACTGACTGCAGGGTAAAGAATTGAATTGAAAAATTGAATTGAATGAAATATATAGATAAGCACTTTCAATTTTCATTTAATTAAAACATGTTCATTCGAAAAAGGCCATCTTGATAGTAAGCGTCGACTACTGCGATATATCATGGAAATATATGCACTTTATTTCGGAAATTGTGTAACAGAATTTCCAAATCGATACCTGGTAGTGTTCTTTAGAAAATTAAAATTTAATAACATCTACGGCGCCAAATCAGCACCAAAACCTAGGTGTCGATCGATGACGTCACATCTATCGCAGCTTTGCACTTCCCCGATAACAGGGTTTTGCGTAAAAAAAAGTTAAAGGAATCAATTTTACATACTCTTTTTAGGATGAAGACACTGTCTCGCAAATGTGTTGAAAGGGGGAACGACACAACGCTTTCTATACAGAAATCGACACTTAAGATTTTGAATCCAGCGCAGCTTTTGAACTGGACCAATTATGCGCTCGAAAATATAAAATGCACATTACAAAATGACGGCTGAGCATGTTCTAAAAGGCAATACACTACTTCAGTTATTTAGTGCAATTAACAGTCTTTGCGCGCACGAAACATGGGATGCAATATTAATTAAGAGTAGATCCATCAAGATAATGAATAACTTAAAATGACTTACATAAAAGCAAAAAAAGAAAAAACGAGATTCGCTCTTTTTAGTATTCTTTTAACTGGAACTAATAAAAGTATTATACAGCGGATGAAAATGAACTTCGACCAACACGCGAGACCTTTTTACTCGCCAAATCAAAACACCCACACATTAAAATTAGGGTTAAATCCTTTTTTTAAATGATTAAGTAATGAATGAGTTCACCAAAAAGAAAACTGGGCGTAAATTATTCGCCAAATCAAGTCAACAAAACTGAAGACGAACAAAAAACATCTAAATCGTCAACGCTGCATTTGAAAATAACGATGCGTCGCGCAGATCAATTACAAGAGAAAAAAGGTTGTTTTTATAGGGAGGAATTACCAAATTATCGAATGCCTGACCATCGTGAAAAAATTACTTCCGTATACATGTAATACTTCATCCACAAATTTAAACTTCCAATGTACCATACTATACATGTTCATGTATACAGTATATTATGGTAACATCCAATACGAGTTACATGTACTGTGTACCAATACGTCCGGACAACATTGTGCAGCGGTTCCAACTCAGGTTACATTTCAATTACATCCAGGAAACAAATGAGCTCAAAATTAGTTTTGTGATTCCATATAAATGTATACTGTACCAGTCATACGAGCGTACGTGTATGATTGGTTGTAAAAGTGCATGAAGTAGGATGATTTTAATACTTCCGTACACTAAAATCTGTTCGTAATTAGACCAGAGAGCCCGAGTGAAAGTCAACCCCATGATACAACAGTTTTATATGTTAATATCGTATCCCGATGTTTTTGACCCGCAGCATGCATGTTTCAGTTTTGTTGGTCGTTAACGGTTTCCGTAGAAACGGTTGCTTTGTTTATCCACGTGATTACAATGGACCCTATGCAGATTTCGTCAGCATACCTATCACGTAATATTTCATTCTATCATTCCATGGGACGTTCTTTCAGTCGTTGATTCGATGAAAAGATCACGTGATATGGCCCCATAAGTAACTCTGCATAAGGTCCATACCAAATGAGAATTTTAATAATACAGCACAAATGACCAAAATTAATTTTTTTTGTCTCAGTAGTTTAGAGATTAAACGAGTCGTGGTTGAGATCAACAAGTATACAGGCCTAAATGACAACGGTCGGTCTCAAAATTCATGTACATGTACATGTATTCTAGATTCATGTGAAATTAGAAGAATGCTAAAGACGGTGAACCTTTCCAATCAGAGCACTTCAATGTTTGAATTGTCGATGCCAAATCAGTTGTCGAAGTCGTGTTATTTAAAGAAACAGTCCATTGAAATGCCCGTTGTCGATTCAAGAATGGATATAGTTGATTATAAAATGATAGCACAAACAATTGTTGCATTAACACATGTAATACGCGACCACATATATACTGCTTATAAAATAAGGCTGTATATATACTGTTGCTGCAGTTACATGGGATGACTTATGGACATATACATTGTACAGTAATGAACGAACCACTCATGACAAACCAGAAAAGTGCATTACTCAAGATGGACCCGTAGTTGCACAAATTGCGATGCATTTCATTGCTTTCCTTAATGTCGTTCATTTCCCTTCATTAACTCTACGGTAAATTGGAGAGCTTTGTTTCAAAATATTGACGGAGTAAGCAAATAAAATTGTACATACAGTATACATGTATACTGGAAATATTGCGATGCGCTTCAAACGTTTTTTAAGTTATTTGGAATAAAATTCCACTATTACGCTTACTCGCACTATACCGTGTCTATATATACTGTAGTTCACGAAGTTTCGAGGTAATGAAACTGTTGAAGTTGTATTGCTGATCCCCAATAATTGCGACAATTCAGAGAACGTGTTTACATAGTGAAATACCATAAGCAGGTAACACCATCGTTGTATTGACTAGTATTGCATCATTGAGACACGAACCGTAAAGAGTCACTTATAGGTAATGTAAATACTATTCCAAGGACATGACAAACAATTGCAGAAATTTTCCTTCGCTACATATACATGTATATTCCTTTGAAAATTGCGTTGTTAGAAACAGTACAGTGTAACAACAGACTATAATTTCAAAACTAGCAGGTGGCATATATATACACTGTACAGTGTCCAGTATAGGGCATGTACATGTAGCTTAGTGTACGGCTGCAACATTAAATCGTTAATGGTCGATCAACGAAAATATTATCGTTTGACATTATTTGTGTAGCAGCCCATGCATATATAATGACTGAATCAGACATTAACGGTCCGTTAAAGGAAATCTACAGTATTTACGAAATAAAAAACGTGAGTTTATGCCACTGCCCATTTTCAATTCTTATAGCCAAAACATATGATAATTAATGATTAAATAGGAAATTGTGCAAAAGCCATAACATTATTTTTGCCGAATGAAGTGCATGGTGAAATTTTTTGTGAACGAGGTCTCAAATTTTATCGGTTAACAATAAGGTACTACAGATTTGTCTCGTTTGAAAAATCAATGAAGAGCAATTAAATTAATGCAAATTATACTCGTAAAATCAATAATCACGCTGTTACATAAGAACAATATTAATATTTACAACTTCTCGTTCCATGCATATTGACCGTTTTAGTTAAATTTAAGCCTAATTCGCTATTGAAGTGACAGACAAGAACCGATTATTTACGTTTCATTTTTCATGTTTTATTTTTCGGTAATGAAACCGGTCACCTACATGTAATGTATACACTTTATAAAGGGTTTTAAATGATAGACCTATGGGATTATGGCTTGATCAAGTACATTGTATATACGCGTACAAGGTGCATGATGTAGCCTGCAGTAAACGACAAATTTATTGTTAATGCCAAGCCTAGCTTACAAAATTATCAAAATTATAATTTTCCAGTTTCTTTTCAATTTCTGCTACAGCTCGGATAAGATTGCGCTCAACTTTGTTAGATGCGTGAAACAAGATGTCCGGAAACGAACTCGCATATAAGAATGAGTTAAATGATGGTCTTTCGAATTCGCAATAACAATAGAACTTTGGTAAAGGAATTTAAATCCGATTGCCTGTTTTGATAATCTACAGCGAAGAGCAACTATCGAGGATCCAACCCTTTTATAAATGAATTAATCTATATCAGCGCGTTGCACCAAAGACCTAATGTCCGATTTGGAGCACTCGCAACTCCAGCAGTATAAGACACGAACCTCAGCATTAATGTATACGGTCCGTCAGTCACTCCCGACGGAAACGCATAGTAACGGATCGATAAAGAAAAGTGTTCAAAACTCACATCGAAAAGTTCTGGGACCCTGACGGCGAAAGCGGGAAGAGTTGACGCAGTCTTCAAACGCTAGGTGTTCGGAAAGCGGCGGTCGCACCATGGCCGTTTACGGTCGAGCAGGATAAGAGAAACATCTTCCGAACCACCGGAGCCACGAGCAAACAATAACTTAACGGAGGGAGGAGACGATTGCGCAAGAATCCACAATTCAAATCCGGGTTCTAAAGTCCTCTTCCAAGCCGTAAATTCGCTCCGTCGATGCGGCGGGAGTTCAAAGGTCACTGCAGGACACGCTCCTGATTTCGGGAGGATTCAACGTCGACGGCGCGCGAAAACCACGACGGAAAAATGGGGTGGTCAAGCTATATGTTCAAAACTGGGCCAAAACAAAACGAAAAAACGAACGAACTTTCAAAATGCACGGACCGCTGTTAGTTCCAAAAAACTCGGTTCGCCGAACAACCTTCTCATCAGTCACCGCGCGGCAAAATGCGCCGAAAAGTCGGCGTTTCGGCTTGACCCCTGCTCTGTCCCGTCCCACGCAATGACCAGATGCACCGGGGTCACACAATAGGCTGTTGTTGCGAGCGTTGGCGAAGGCGGAGCAACGCTAACGACGCCTAGAGCATCTGAAGGCAGAGTGAGTGGCATCCGAGCCCAGCATCCCTTCGCCAACAGATTTCCCTCGCTTAAGATGATGGCCGCAAAAATGCTCAAGGGGGAGAAAAAGATGGAAGCAACAGCTGCCTGCAGACGCGCGCCAACAAACAAAAGACAAAGGGGGCGCTGGCGTCGACCGTCCGAACGGACGAGCGACATCCGCGCACTTTCACCCGTTTCACCCGCTGGAGGCGCCTCCTCCGCCCTTGCTATGGAGTCGCAACGCCATCTATGCCTTTCATCTGCCGAGAACGAGCGACATTTGGTTCGTTTTTCTCCCCGCACGGAGCCCTAAATGAAATTTACAAGATTCGGAAAAAATTGTACGTGATATATTCCGCGTGCTTGGATTTATCCTATCAGTTTTAATATACACGTACAGTATAGTATATTACTCAAATTTTCAGCGCTGTAGATCACCTTTAATTCGTGGCATTTTCTTATCGCGAAATGACGAAAAATACTGAAAACACAACAAATATACGAGAAGAGCAAACTCTCGAGCCGACTTGAATGTTTGACAAATTGTGTTCATTATCTAGGAATTTAGAGAAACACGAACATTCAACTGGAGCAAGAAGCATTTCTCGCGAAGCGGTTACTAAAATGCAAGCACCAATGAGGGACGAAAAATCAAAAAATGCACAATTTTGCACATCGGTGCTTAAAAGTTTTTAAAAGAAGATTCTGGTCATGCAGAGTTAAAGATTATTTGCACAGCCGTATATGGGACACACAGCAATGGTGCTTAACTAAAGATCAACGTTATTAAATTCACTCATCAAGATTCTCGTACGAGCCGCTGACGAATGTGCCACCAGATGGCGCTCGCAACGACTAAATGTCGTTCCTAGCCTGGCCGCCTCCCATTGGAGGGCCACACCCTCCTCTCCGAATAAATACAGCATCAACGTCGCAGCGAACTCAATGAAAAATTGCTGTCATGCCGGCAACGAGCATCTTTTCTGGTAGGTTGCCAAAGGACATGCCGTGTACACCGCACGAGGGCCTCCTCCTTCTTCGCGCCTTGTAAACAGATCCCGTTTGGCGAGATGTTTTGGCAACAGTGAAAAGGGGTAACTCTTTGGGACCCGTTGCTCGAGCTTTGGGCACCTCGCTCTCCCTATTGGAATCCAAGCAGAACTTGTCATCCCTTTCCTTTACAAAGTTTCTAAGCAAAAAAATAACGTAATTTCCTCACCGACAGTGCCATAAATCCTTACCTATATAACTATTACGCCGCTCTCCGTTAGATCATAATTTCTATAGTTAGGTGTTTAGAAACTGAATAAACGTGGAATAGGCGAGGTATGCGTAAACAGTTTTTGGATTTTCGGATAAAAAGGAGAATAGGATGCACCGAGGAACCTGTCTCACTAGTCGTCACTTATTTTGGTTACTACATTATATACATGTAGTATGCGCAGAATAAAATTATTATATCAATTTACTTCTTTTTTTCTACATTACAACCATTACAACGTATCATCGAATTTAATCAGTGCTATAGTGAAAACAAAACATGCTGCAATATTTACTTTAAAATAGGGATTGGGAATTTAATTCTGGATGCCTACAGAATAACTATTGTGGCAAAACGGGGAAAAATGAATTGCGATGTGTTCCGCGTGCACGTGTTGTGGAAATATCACCACTAAAACAGTATCTCCAGTATTAAAATATATATTTAAATGATATCGTATGAAAGGCTAGGCTTGCAGAGTTCAATAGAGCGCAGTCATCCCTATCATCCCTTTAGGAAATGGGATACGTTGAAAACAAGTATATAAGCTCTGCTGAAAAAACACGAACTCTGCTAATAAAGCACGAAGAGCATAAACTTAACTTTATACCCAGGCTAGAAATTCCCTTTCTAATTTCCTAACACGTAAAACTACATTATTACTATGTAAGTTTAACTTGCTGCCATATAGTTTAATTACAAGTAATAGGAAACTTTGAAAAATATGTTCCGAATTGAATTTGGGTGCTCATCCCAGAAATATCTGATGAATTCTCTAGAGTTAGTGTTATGAATTGCAAAAACCTGGACCTTTTGCAGATTTCGCAATTGTGCTGGCATGGTGTGACTTTTCATTCCATATATACTGTATTGGCGCCAATTTCCCGTTTTCCAAGTTTTAAAGAAAGTCACTATACATACAGGCTTTCGCGCACAGCATACGTAATACCAGTATGGTCACTATGTGTCGGCACCTTTCATGTCCCCATGTCCAGAAAATACGATTGCAGCGCAAGAATTGATACGGCTGCAGTACTTTCCAACGTGATATGATGGTGTCGCAGGTGACGTGTCACTCGCTCGATATAGGATGACAAATAGCCACAGGGTTGCACAAAACAGCCCAATTGGCTAAGTATATAGCAATCCGTTTGAAAGGAGTGATAGCGATAAATGCATTTTGATAAAGCAGACGCTGTCTAATTTTTGTCGTCTGCTGCAATTTTTTTCTCACACAAAGTTTTGGGTACTGGCCGCTAGTCGGAAATTGGCGCTGCAAAGATAGACAGGAGGGCTGCGCGGAGTGACCATACTGGTATTGCGTATTCTGTGCTTTTGCGTAACATTGCATAAGGTCCAAAAAGGAGCTATGGATGCTAGGAGAAACAAGCAAATTTATAAATTCAGAGAGTTGGGTGTCCGAAAATGGCCGCGTATTAACCACAGTAAACAAGATCCGAGCACTGGAAAATTGACAAAGTTCGAAATACTTCAAGGGAAATTGAAGGACTAACTTCTCGGCTCTCAAGTTTTGTAGGACGCAATGGTTTAATTGTATATGCGACGAACAACATTTTTAATTTGAAAAAATGAGGCAGGATAACATTTCGGCACTATTCAGTTACGAGATCGCTCCGACTTGTTAGCATATCATCGTGTTACTCTGGAAATCGTTGTGCACGCAACAGAAAATTCCTGACATTTTAAAGTTACCTGAAATGTCACAAAAAGATGGCGACGGAAGATTGCCAAAGCTAAATACATTGTAGGATGAAGATAAAAGTAGTTACGGTGGTGGATGGGGAGCTGGGGCGCCATAAGGGAGAAATCATCCGTTCCACAAACCCGTAATCATATTTAATCAAAATGGGTTATTAATGACGTCAGAGGATGATGAAAGTCAATGGGTTCAACCCTTTCCCTGTTGATATCTTTTTCATTGGCTTCATAATTGTGAATGAATTATTTACGATGAGTTATACTCAACAAATGGATATGATTGAGATTAATTGCACCGAGGGATGCAAATACGCTTTAGGATTGTGGAGAAGGAGTTTCAGGAAACGAACACTTCCTGAATTGCGCCAAGTTGGCCTAAGTCGAAACAGTGCATTGTACACCACTTTTAAAAAGGACCTACAAAATGTTATTTTACGTGCATTACTGAGAATCACCATCTGCATTCAACCTATTTATCGTTGTACATTTACGATTACCTATAAGTTAAACCACTACGTATACGCAGCGCATAATTTCATCATATATTACTTTATCATCAGTTACTTTATCTCTTTGAAGATCTTCGTCCATGACCCTATTATCCTTTTCAATTAAGCTCCACGAAAGGGTTAATCATAGTTAAATAAATGAAAAATGTAATGTAATGTACATGTACTGTACATCAAATTCCACGCTAATAATCGGAAGAACATATCATTCAAGACATTACATAGCCGGTAGTAGTTTAAAGGATTATAATATTTAATCTAATATATACATTTTTAATGGACCATTTTTTTTAATACTGTATAGCTAGTACTAAAATACTTAATTTAATACAAAATAACTATGAAAATTCCCCCCCCTCCCCCCGATAATCGAAAGTCCGGATAACCTGCAGAGCTATTTCGTCAAAAAACTTAACAAATATCGCATTGTATACATATAGTGCTTCGAAAAGCTATAACTAATTAAGTGTAAAATAAACGTTGAACACATTTTTCTAAAAGAAAATCTAAAAAAAAATGTATACTGTATTTTCTCTTTGCAAGTTTGATTTTACCTATTGCCTGAAATACATGACATCCCGGATAAACCGTAACGGGTTAATCCAACCACAGATTTGGTGGTTTGGTAATGTTGTATGCATACCACATTTCTTATGTGCTCTTATCCAGAAATAAGGATTTAACAAAAAGACGTAAAGAAGATCACGAGATATTACCCTTTGTAACCATGCATTAACAACACTCACTACCATTATCTAGCGAGAAAGGTTCTTTGGAAAATATTACTTATCTTTTAAATTTTCACATTATATACAGTTATGTACTGTATACAGATTGTATTACCTAACAAATAATGCGCAAATACGAAAATGCATTGCATTATACGCATTGAATAAAAATAATTTAAAATTGACCACATATTTCGATAATATCGTCCTATTTAAACCATCTGCCTTCAGTTTGACAATAATATTTCTCTCCAATATCATCGATATTTATCATTAATATCGTCGCAATTCAAATGTTGATTTTACCATACATTCCCCTTATATTTAAATAAAAAAATTAATACATGTACTACAGATACATGTACTTAGATCGTCGTCTGAAATCATAAATTCAATTAAATTACTTATTGTATTATTGATATTACAGTGATATTGATTATTACTGATATTTAACTTTACTCGTTTAATGCACGTAAACAATTTTACTTATATACAACAATTATTAATCTCCAATTCCTTCATTATTACCGCGATTACTATGATCGAAAATTTTCGATCATAGCCATTTTACATGCCATTTTATTTGGTGGGATTTCTAAATAAAGGACATTCGATGAGTGTGTTATATCGTGTTTTAGTAAATACAGTATACGTGTACATGTAATGGGATCTCAAATAAAAAGCAACTATTTATTTAATCCTATTTTTTAATTTTAATGGATAAAAAGTCACGCAATCAGCTTAAAACCATATTTTGAAAAGAAATTCATCAACAATGGATTTAAATATAGTAAAATACATATCAAAACGTATTTTGTACAAATGTATTTAACAATTACGTGTTGTCTTAATCTACATGTAAATGCATTTAGCATTTGGGATGCTCAGATTACTTTCTTTATCACATGCAGTTTTAACTGCTAATTAAATCTCGTAAATATCATAAAAATATTCAAAATACATTAAATAAAACCCCACAATGTGGATAATGAATACTGCGATGCTTCAATAAAGATTTCGAGTGGATTTTTTGAACTGCATAGCAATAAGAATAAGAAATTGCTTTATATTTGTTGTCTTGATTAGATCTCGCAAATACAGCTCCAAATTAAACATTAGAATTAAGACAAAATACATGTATACAGTTGGAACATGTTTTCCAAATTTTTAAGTTGATATAACGATTGTGTTTTTGTACTGACATTTTCACATATATACACATACATGTACTGTACATTGTACAATTGTATATGATAATGTACTTCGCAACTTTGAAGATTGTTCAATTCTAACGTTTAAGAAACATGACAACCCCGCATTATAGAAACGTGTAATTTAACAAATTCGAAGAACCGTCTTTCAAACATGTACAAGTTGTATAGTATAATTACATACACGGCAGTTGAATACTAACTTTTTGTTCGTCCATTGAGTTATGACACAATTATTTTGCAAATATGATGTCAATTACCACATAAAGTACGTGTATTTGCAGATGATCAATTCTGCCAAATTCCCCGATACAAAAATTACCGAGACAAGCAACAGCCCATGCACGTGATTAATTCCCCAAACGAGCAATTGACGAAATCAAAGGGAGAAACAAATTCAGTTCGATTCAATCATATCCGTTCGACATGACCGCGAATTAACGCCTGGGGCCGAACTCTCGAAAGGAGCAACGCGCGAGCAGCCGAGCGAATTGCGCGAAACCAGTTGTCCGAAAACCTTTAAATTCGGCAAATATAACGCTATGCATTCGGGGCATTTTGCGAACATTTACGAGCATGTTCGGTAAGCCTTTCGTCACCGAGGTTGCGCGCAAACACGTCAAGGGTCCATTCACGTGGGACAATTCCACTTAGGCGAGACAACCATCGTCAATTTTCCCTTGCCAAGCAGATGGCAACACGGTGGCGAAACGATCTTTCCAACGGGATTTTAAATCACTCGAAACAACTTTTTCGGGAATTCTCACGCAATTTTCGGCTGCAGGGGGAGAGGGCGTTCGCGCGCCGGTGACGTCGAAAACTGACCTCATTTTTAATTCGGGAACCGTTTAAGGCTAATATTTTTTCGTGGCGCTGATGCAAGCATCCCCCAGATCACTATCGAGGAAAATAAATTCACCCCGAATTCCCCAGCGCATCTCCCATATCCCGCGGCCACTCCTCACCCTGCCTCAGCCGCAAACGGCCATGGATTAAGATTAACCGATCGTCACCTGGTTTATTAATCGCTATTTAATTTACCCCTGCCACTCCACGGGCAGTATTCCTCCACCGCACCAGCAGGGCTAAGCAACCTGAGGACCGAACCGAATTCTCCCCATCCTTTAAAAGTTTTACGTGAGGAACGGGTTGTGTCTTACCTGGAAAAGCAGCCTTGGGTCCGCGAGGCAGGTAAGTGACGAATTCGAGTTGACTTTGGCGAACAATGTCTGGATGTGCGTGGTGGCGCGTCAGTGTCCAACGGCCGTTGTTGAGCGCTTGAAAAGGGCCTTGTTCCAGCATCCGAGAGTTGAGAAAACACAGCAGTCGGAAATCCTTGGCTATTACTATCGGGGGTTGGCGGGGGCATTATGTGGATTGTCATAGATACATCCTATTATAACCACGCCTATTCTCCAGCCTCGTGGCATTCTGTCCTCGGCCAATGGAAGAACAGATCCGCAGACAATGCCGCGGGGTTCCCATGGCAACCGTCCTCCAGCATCACCCGCTCCATCGTCATCCAGGCTGAAGCGCGGGAGCCCAGAAAAGGAAAGGAACACCCACCCCCCTCCCAAATCCCGTGTCGAGGTGGCGCTACCGGTCGGGTTTATATATAGCCGCCGAACGCTGCAGCCTAGCTGCGCTATAGCTCAATGCCAGATGGAAAGATGGATGGAAGACATTAAAAAGAGTTTGAACTTCCGAATAGATGGCTGCCCTCGTGATTAAACGAGACCATTAGCTAGGAGGCCAAAGGGCTACGCGGGTCAGGGGGCGGGCGAGCTGGGAAAAAATAGTCGGAAAGACAACGTCAACAACATCGTGGATTTTGACATCCAATTCCAACACTGCAATTCCGAACCGATGAAATACAACTTTGGAAAACGTGTTTAAAATTCGCCGATACCTTTAAGGCTCGAGGCGCTGCTGGCGATCCTAAATATTCGCCGTATCCAGTAGCGGCGTTCTCCCACTTTATTTAGGGAGTAAAGCTTCAATAAAAAAAAAAAAGATCCTAAATATTAGGATCTTCAAAGTTCCTCGAGTTTCAAACTTTCTTAACATTGCTTAGATAATGCTCGAGATCCAGAGATGAGTACGAATGATCTGTAGGCACTTCATGAGGATCCCCATATCGAAAGAAATCCATTTACGAGACAACGTTTCACAATGAAAAGTTGTCTAAATGCATTTTCACAAGCATTTCTTTATAGCATATCGAAAGTTGCGCAGTGAACCCTGCTTGATTTGTTTAGCAAATAAGCCGCCAGGAGGAGCCCAATCGGTTCCTTATTCGGTTCAAACATTCGAAGGCATTTTTCGAAAAACCATCATGGGTGCATGGGGAAAGCAAAAAGAATACGAAAGAATAATTAAGTACGGGGCAAGAAATTAGCGATGGAATCATATTGTACCTTTTTATACATTTATTCCGTATATATATATTATGCATTGTATGCGATCTAAACGATCTAAAACATTGCCTTAGGTCTTTAGGCAGGTTTGACTGCATGATCTAGTATTCACATCAGTCTTGAATTGACAGTAAATCGCATGCAATCAATATATAGTAATTATTTCCGAATTCTCTGAACTTTATTTATTATATTTTCAGCGAATTTTATGAAATACAGTAATTATACTTGCAAATATTGTTGAGAATTCCTGTTCTAGATTCGACACGCAGAAGAGTACAGTGCATATGCAATGGAACAAATAACATGTATACTCAAAACTGATTTTACAGTTATACTTTAACACTGGTTTACGCAATAATAAAAGCATAATTGTCTAAAACTATGTTAAGGCATATCATCGGATCGCATTACTCGTATATTTAGACAGATACGAGATCGATGCTCAAATGAATTTTTTTAAATATTCCTGAAACAAGCCTGAAACGCTCAACAGGACGTTATCATATTTTCTACAGTAGCCTATAAAATACTGCTACGTGACCTACAATGTACGTCTATATTCAATTACACATTTAAATATTTAACCAGTGGTAGAGGGCTTTTCAACGAATTGTAATTCAGCGATACAAATCATCATAAGCTTGTGCATGGATACTACATACAGTACATGTACATGTGCGTCGTGCAATAATTCGATATTTAACATTTAATCAAAATCCTCGATAAAGTTCTACCAAATTTGACTTTTCAGAGGAGGTTGGAATTTGTACATGGGAAACTTATGCTGTAATAACTCCAGATGTTCCATTTATATTTCCTCGAGCCCATGCAATTACATGGAAGTAAACTTATGTTTTTGCAAACAGCATCATGTCACTAATATGTATTTTTTTATCGTGCGTCTATTAACAAAATAAGCAAACTGATATTTGCACAGTATGTATTGTCAATCTCCGAATGCAGCAGTTCGTGAATGCAATAGATTTGTAAAAGTAATTGTCTCATGACACTGATCTATAGTGTTGGAAAACAACCACGCGCATGTCAGGTATATTTACTAAATGCAATATCATCTTAAAAAGCGCATTTAAAGGAATGTCTGCTGTAAATTGCAGTACCGTACAGTGCCCGAGTTTATCACGCAATGTAAATACCCATGCAGTGATCACGTGTTTGTTTATTGCAAAACTAGATTATCAATAAAATATAGGGCAAATGTATGCAAGTCCCACACCTGAACAAAGACTATAGGAAGTTTTACGAAATTCTTATAAAACGTATGAAAAGTATTTTCATATGTGAGTTTCTCAATTTCTAGTCTATTATGCGAACAAAAGGACTAATACAGCGAAATGTGACTCCGAATTTTAGCAAAATTTTCCAGAAATTTTTCTTCACTGCGTGATAAAACTAAAAATAACATGACTATTACATTTAATTCATAAGCTTCGCAGATCACATTTTAACATTCTTGAATTCAAGTGTGCAAAATCAACACGATAATATATAGGTTTAAAAAAAAATTCATTCAAGTTTATTCACAGTTTCCAATCCAATGGAAACTTGACTCCTTTTGCAATCGTGACTTCGCGACTGCCAAAGTGCGATCCGCGAAGATTCTGCCTGAGTACCCCTATAGTTCAATTCAGGTTTGCATTTTGGGTGTATTCTGTTGATCAGGGCTTTAAAGATGTATTTACTGTGGCCAATACAGCAACAAAACCGAACAATTTTCCACCTCGCCGCCAGTGTTGCGATAATCGCTCAAATACATGTACATTGAGCCATATGTAACATACTGATACTGTACATGTACATTCCAACGCATGACTCAAATTTTATTCACGATTAAATAACGCTGAATATCTAAAATTTATGTTTAAAATGTGTTGCAAATCCGCCATAAAGTTATGTCTGCCATATCATCCAAAAAGAAACAACTCATTACGCACATAGTAGCCAACATAAGCCCGCAGGATGGGGTATCGTCTAACAGTTCATCTCCACCCCATGCATGGGTATACATGCACATAGTTGAGGGGTCCCCACCAAATTCATCATTCCTTATAAGTACGAGTTCGTGAAGGTAATAAAGCACCATAATTCAGAAGGTAAAAAAGTGGCGTCTTCCGCATATCGGGATTCCGTCTATCAAGTCGCTCATAAAATGCAAGAATTTCAAGTTTTGATTTCAGTGGAAAATTAAAAATGCATGAATCTCATTAATACATTGCGCGTCAGAATATGTATACAGTATATATAAAAATCATAAATTCTGTTAATCGAAATGAACCACGTGTTACTTTTCAGTTTTTATTTATGTACAGTTTGAGCATCCCGTACTAAAATGCATTTGGTACACCAGAAGTTTTCGGAGTTTTGAATATTTGCAAATTACTTGTACATATGAGATATATTGAGCATTGACCAATCCGCATCTTACACGCACATGTACTGTATACAGTATAGTGGAAAGACGGAAGGCAATTTTATGCAATGTTTTTAATAAATGTGTACATAAAATAAGTCGTGCGTGCATTGAGCCAGAAGAAAGCAAAGGTTTCTATAATAATTTTGAGATGCTAAGCTTGAATATACGTGTATAGTTTTTCTCGGTGTTTAATTCTGTAGGAGAAAATTTACAATGAATTTAAAAATCGTCTATCATAGGGTACAGTGCATCATCAAAGCGCTTTAACATAAATTGGTAAATGCGGTGTTTTCGATCATCTAAACCCGTAATCCAACTACAATTGTAATCCTAACCCATTCTGAACTTCTTAACTCGTAATCATACAGGGATAGGCTAAAGTTTTCATCATCTATACATGTATATATATATAAAGAAAAGATGTATGTTTGTGGCTTAGTGGGCGAAAAGTTGTTCCATGAAGCGCCTTTGATGAAGTGGTATGGGGGCGCTGCGGTCATGATTCGTTCATTAGGCCTACTTCGTTCCATTATGGCGATATATGTTTTGAATAAATATATGCGGGTTACGATGTTTTCCTCTTCTAATTCTAAGTTCAATCTCACTCCATGTCCGCCAAAATCAATTTTAGTTTTCTCAAAGTCAAAGCGTCATGAAGTTTTGCAGACAGTTTCCTCAAATCAAAATGCTTATAAACTACCTATCTAACCAGATCGACGACTCTGTAATCAATGCTAGAATAAAATCTCGCCTTTTTTCCGGATAGTTATATAGATGGATTTTTATCATTACAGTGCACATACCCTCGCTTCAGAAGTGACACAACTCAGCATTTGTCATTTTAGATAATGCAAATTTCAATGCAAGATATTGTTTTGTAATGCGGGGTAAATTAAAGAGATGAAACTATGGCAAGCTAAGATAATCATTTTTATTGAATATCGAACTCATTTTGTCTAGCTTAATACCGTCGTAATCCAGAAATTTAAGCTTTTAATGGTATCAACCCCAAAGCTGATGTACGATAAAGATGAGTTCATAAAGATTTGACGATTTGGTATTCTGTCGTTTTATTGGAAAATGGCAGAGCATCGACAAAGCTTCGATTACAAATTTGGTTAAAATTTAGAAAAAATTGTAGATTTAAACCCTGCGCAGAATTAACCAAAACAGATCTATGTACTATAGGAAACGGTGTAAGAAATTTGCTTAAGCATCCCTTAAGTACACGTGCAGCCAGGGTTTGCTCGACTGTCCCGTACTTTGTGTGTTTCGTGTTGGGTACATTTCTAGTACTTGTCGCACGCTCGCGTCAATCTCATCATTTTCCCCATGCACATACGCCTCCCAATCATTGGCAGTTACTTATTGTGCTCCGATGCGCATCATGAGAGCCCCATTATCTTAATTCCATTGTGCCATTGAAACAAGCCTCATGACTTCGACATTAGCATCTCCATTGTGCAGCCAGTCGGATGCTGGATATCGGGGTTCAATTGAAATGCTTTCTTACGGAGTCAATAGCGAGTGAGGTGGCTCGTTAGCATTATTTCCCATCTCGAAAATAGGAGAAAAAAATGAGGAAAATTGCGTCTGAAAAGAGGCCAGGCAACAAAAGCCAGAGATCTCGATACCTTTGTCGAGCCGGATCGAGGCAATGTCTATGGCGGGGTGAAGCGGGGCTTTAATTATTCGGCGGCGGAAGAATAGGCAGCCAGAAGCTGCGTCTTTTGCATACAATGCCGGAGTATAATTGCGCAAATTCGGATCCACGTATCCAGGGGCTTGATCCTTATTTTCATCTCGTAAACCCATTGTGCGTCGATTCCACAACGCTCATTGTTAGCGCGATGGCGAAGCCACTCCGACTCTAATGTATGCATGACGGATAATTGAGGCACGTGTCGTGGCAGGGTGCACAATGGGAGGACAAGCAACGATTTGTGACAATTGCTGCACCATAATTGCTCGGCAAATGATGAGGAGTGGGTGCTCTCGGATGGAGCGGGAGAGAGCTCCGAACGATGCGCTGGAAGAGGGTCCGTTACAATGATGCGTACGTGCATGCACGGAGAGCAGTGGACGGGATCTGAACCCGCGCACTCCATCTTACAGAAACAGTTGAAGGATTCGGATGGGGGACGGAGCTTTTACTTTACGGAGGTACCGACGTATAAAAGCAACAGCGCCACCTGTGACCTGTTGCGAAGAGTATAAGAATACTTTGCGATGTAATTAGGTTAAATGCAAAAAATTTTTATCTATCTGCTGATGCAATCTGCGCCTTTTAATAACCCATTGTGACCCTCTGACAAAATTCAGTGATCAGAGTAAGCTTATACATGTTGAATAAAAAAAAATGAAAAATAATGTTTCAATAACGTATTTTTGAAGATGCAATTTTGAAAATGATCGAATAATTTCTTCGTCTAATCTAGGTAAACTCAAAGGAAACTAACGGAACTTTGTTTCCGAAACTGGAAACTCTCAATTCGAAAAGCCGGTTAACGCAGGTTCGGAAACTTGCATTCCAGTATCGGAAAGCAAGTTTCAGTTAAAATTTCCTTGTTGCGGTCTCCTTTTTCAGATGACATAAAAAAAAGTAAGAGTGGGCTCATCCATCGCCGTTGTTTCCGATTTCTTACATTTCTGGCCATCAAAACCAATAGAGAATCCTCTACAGGTGCTCCCGAGCACTCGATGTCGAGTGTTTGACATTGACGCTGTTTCCCCTCTCCTAATACGATGGCACAGATTCAATGAGGTTAATTAATTGTCAGATTGATCAGCAGGAAGACGTGGAAGAATCGTGGTGTCAGTCTGGGTAAGGATACTCCGTGTACTCCTTACTCCATATAGTGGAGGGAAAGGAAGTTGGGGAGAAAAAAACCGATTCAGAGCAAAATTACAGGTTTGGTGGCAACCAGTGATAACAAACAGCAGCGAAATGCAAGCAGCGCGATATAATAGTTGAGTCGTTGTTAAATCAGCTATCAATCGAGAATCAGGGCCCTGGAGGCCCCTATTGGAGCTACGGGAGTAGCCGAGCAATGGAGCCGCGAGGCATGCTGCCTCGTTGTTGCTGTTTTTGTTGTTGTTGAAAGAGGCAATCACAAAAGGAACGTTGAACGATTCCGAGGGAATAAGGCAACCGAGTACTTGATTGGGGGCAAAGAAAACGCTACCAAAATACTCCTGATTAATGCCTACAACCGCGCGCCTCGTCGGGTCTGTTGTGCCAAATGTCTTTTGAAAATTAAACAGTATACAAAAAGAGACTTCTGCATTCTCTGTACAAGACCTGTTTACATTTAAACTAGCCCTCCAATGAACGTTTCCGTTTCCAAGAATCGTGAGACGTCATCCTATAGATTTGGAAATTCATTAGCGAAATGAATGCTTCGAATGGAGTGGCCCTTGTTTACGTCTTCCATTGTAAGACTAATTCAACTGCTGACCACTGACAATGTGTTTGATCTTCATAGTCCAGCCAGGTTTGTTGATTTAGCGAATCATATCGACTCGCTGTTTAGCCGAGTGTTTGTTTCGTTCGCCGCAATATGACGTCACCTGGGGCGTTTTAAGAAGCTAAACGTTCATTGAGGGAACATTTTTAGGAACAATCAACACGAATTGAGACTATGCAATTCGTATTTTATGCCCATTTCCCATTTTTTTAAATGGTCAAAGAAACGCAAAGCGAAACAGATGAAAGAAATACCAGCGACACTTGGACAATCTTTACGAATGGCACATTTGGTAGGCGTGAAATCACGAGTGCCAGATGAATGCATTAATTGGTTTAATGCTAATTAGAGTGTCGATTTTGCACTAGTCATGCGCTACACGACTGCTAGAAGTGCCATTCGTACTGTTTCTATGTGAGTACACTTGCAGCAAATATTTTTAAATGCTGTAAATAAATGATCATTCAGCTTTTCTACTTTAGAACCGATTGCATAACACATGCCTTTTGGAAATTATTTTCTTCCTACATAAAATATTTGTCATTCTTTGTCATAAACAAAGAAAAATATACGTTGTAATCCTCGCGGAAATGCACCATCGTACACGCGCTAATAAAATTATCAATTAACTTAATTGCTGCAGTATCTTTTCCCGTCGTTATCTGGCATATGCCAGTACATAGTTGTACTCCGATATTATCAGTAAATGGCTCGCGCTCTATACAAACTACTCAACTACAAGTAGGCCCCTACATGTAGTTCGACCTCAGCCAGCCACAAGTGGCTATACATACGATCACTGCCGATGCACCTTCAGATAAAGGTATTTTAAGAACCATTTGGATGTTGAGTAAGCCTTGCAAATGGGCTTGTTTCGCATTTCTGGGTCAGGGCAAAAAGTCGCGATTATTCTGGCGTGGGAGTTCGAAGGCAGGGGTAGCGTTTTGTTATGGCTCTGGGGGTAAGGCGACATTGTTTTCCCACCATTGAAGCGCAATAAAAGAAACTGCCATCTTGGGTAACAGTTTGGCCCTTGCGGGGCAGCCGGCGCCATATTTCCCCAAACCGTGTATCGGAGCGCGTACAACAACGGGACCCGCTGATTTCGCCGAAATTAATGCGTGTCAGGTGGCCCGAATGTCCGAGAGAGGGAGAACGTTGGTGGGACCAAAGACCAGAGCGCCTCCGACAGGCTTAGCCATTGTTTATATGGCAGGGGTTGCGTTTCAAAGACTGGCCAAGAAGTAATGGAGATGGGCACTCGGATTTCTTCCCTTCCATTTCTCACCATTGTTAGGGGTGGTTGTGTTCGGAGGAGCGAAAGGCCTTGGCGTTGTTCATCAATTAAACGCCCTCCAAAGACCGACTAAATTTATAGTAATAACAAGCTGAGACAAAGGAGGAATCCATATGCCCCTTGCTTAACTGCCGTTACAATTGCATTGCCATGTGTTTGGAAGAATCGGAATGGAAAGGATGGGGAATTGGGGAAGCCAACAGAACTGCGAGGGAGAGGAAACGAACCGTGGGCAATATGGTCGTGACCCGAGGAAGCGAGCTAGAAAGTTTGGGTTCCGAAGCGAGGCTCTAATGACACCAGTTGGAATTTTGAACATTTGGAAAATGAGCGCCATTTTGGGTCAGTGGAACCAGCCTCGGACACGAGCGTCGCCATCATCCATCTACAAGTACAGCAAAAGTGAAACAAAACTCTTAAGACGTTTTTTTGTGCTAATGATCACGTTATCAAAATTTCCCCATCAATCCCGTGACAAGCATTAGCCGATGATAATGATTTCATGCAAGGTCTTTCAGAAATCTGAATATCGTCGCTGGAAAATTTTAGTAGTTTGGATGGCTGCTATCTCGCGATTTATGGGGTCATTTTGGGATAACGAAATAATGTACAATTTGGCCTTCTGAATATAGGCTTCACACGTGATCTTGTGAAAACGTTTTACTGCGCTCGGCGAAACACTTTTCTATGCGCAGAACATGAATTTCTTTATCAACAGAATAAGTTTGTGAAAACTCGAATTTTTGCGCAATGATTGAATTGATTTGAAAGACATCAGGAAGTCTAATCATTACATCCCAGACTAAGCAATATTATAATGTTGAATCAAATAATAAAAATATACTGATGTTTATCAACATGTGCATTATTGTATACATTAAAATTGGTAGCCATTGGTAGCTCAAGTAAAAAATAGAGGTTTGATTAGATTTGTGTGATCTTAAATGAAATAAGCTGCAACCATCAATGATAAGTGCGCACAATAATATAGTTTACATACTTAATTTTATAATTGTGATGTAATGTAGTAAAATTTAAATACATTTTCAAATTATTACTTAAACTGAACGCATTGCAAAACTATTTCCAACACTGTGGACAAAATACACACCGAACTTTCGATTCAATATTTTAATGAACTGTTTTGCGCCATAAAGCTGTCCTTAGTGAACCGAAAGGATTTTTTTTTAGAATATGCGAAAATGATTTATGGAAATCCACAATCCAATAACCGAGATTTCATAGTGGTTCCCATGCTCAATTCCCTGCGAGGATGATGTATTCTGTAACCTGGCCTCTGTTGGCATACATATGGAGGCTCTCAGTGGGGATGCTAACCATATTACATTGGCATGTATGGAAAAATTGCCGAGAGGTGCCATGTGAAGTGTGTTTTGGGGAAGAAGGACAGGGCATATTAACGGCCTTCCTGCATGGATTGGTAAGAAATAATGTGTATAGGTAGCCCAGCTGAAAAAGTGGTTTGCTGGATTCGGTAAAAAAGTTATATTTTTAATGAAACGGTGCGCTGATTTTAGTTTTATGAAAAGAAATCTAAAAGGTACTGTATAACTTAAAATATAAACCATTTCTCAACGTAAAACATTACTAACTCAAGAAAGTTAGGATAATTGATGGGTCTTCCATTCAATTATAATAACAATCAGAAATTACATGTACTGTAGATAACCTGCACATGACCTCGTATGCACCGCAACCATTTTTCCCAATGTTTTGCATTTCGCATTACCATTTTCCAAAAGCAGATGCAACTGTCTGATGTTATATTCCTTTAATTTAAACAAAACACCGTTAAACAGGATTATATCCTTACCGAAAATTAATTGATGATATGCTGCGATGAAACTGAAACAAATAGAAAAAAATAAAAGAAAGAAAAAAAAATGTGAAAAAATCATCAAACCTATATACAGTATATACTCTTTTATCGATAAGGTTTCTTTGCATGTAATCTAAAAGCTTTCTGTCAACTTTTCATCAAGCACCTACTTTCCTAAAAACAATTTCAGCCAAACATTTATAAAAGCATCGCATGATAACTTAAACTGATTAGTTTTCCCCCCAAAAAAAGAGTTGAAAATCTTGCACCATGTTTTTTTTTGCAGAAAAATAATCAGGGCCGACAGTTTTTGTGTGGGCTCAAAATTACAAGCTTTACAGTAAGAGGAGGCCTGCATTTTCAGATTTCAAAATGACAGTCTCGTGGTGAAAAAAATATACAGAAAGAAAGAGAGAAGCACGTTCCTAGCTTTGCAAAAAAAATTGGGACCCAAAAATACGAACGTTCACGTTGGCATATTCAAGAAAAGTGAAACCAGTTCCCCTTCGAGACAAAAGTATACTTCTCAACAACATTTCAACGATGATATGCTAATGTACGGTATTAGTTAACAGATTGATTAATAGAAGCGCTTTCGACGAAACGAGCAAATAGCTCAACGTCTCCGTTGAACGTCATTGGTGAATCTTTCAAGACCTCGATCCATTTAATACAGTCTTGTTATACAAGTGTACTATATTGGCTATCTATCCCATATACCGTGTGGAAACGTGATCACTATAAAACAATATCAAAATCATAATTTTGCATATTTTATGTCTTGATGCATCGAGTGCAAACTTTTAATGAATTTGAAAATTTATTAAATAGTTTTTTCTGTAACGGACTAATTTATCGCATTTTTTTATTGCACGGATTAATTTATCATATCCAAAATTAATTCAGTTGAACATGAAACTGGGTTATCATAACACGCTGCAACGAATAAGGGAGTAAGCCTTAATTAAACCAGTTTAACCCCATAATCTTCATGAACTGCAGCTTATTACAAATTAAATGTGTATTATTAATTTAGCCAATCTATTTTTGGATAATCATATATAGCTACCTGTACATCTCATTTATGTTTCCAATAGGAACATACAGTATGCATGTGCTCTATTTCATATGAGAATCTGATGCGGACTTCACTGGTGAATGTACAAGTGTACAATATAAACTTTTATACTTAAAAAGCATCAATTAAGTCAACTTGGCAATGTTTACTGATTCATTCGACGAATCAGTCAAGTTTTCCGAAGTACATGTATTTTGCATGAAAAATATAAATTCACAGAATTCAAGTTCATGTTTTCAGAATGAATACCGAAGATGACAAAATCTGTACAACATTCAAAGATGCGCGGCCGAAAAAGATTGCGTTTCGAATTTTAATTAAATAGCTAGGAGCGATGAAAGGTTTATGAATGCACACGTGATGTTTACAAAACCTTGAACAGTAGGATCACCATATTTGCAGTGGCGACCTTTGATGAAAATGGGTGAAAGTTATACATTAGGCTCAATATTTTTCGCCTCGCAGAGCCTAAAGACGTGCAGAGAGCTTCGCTAGCTCGGGGGCCAAACGTTTCACACTTTTGTCAAAAAAAGTTATTTTTGACATAATATCACACAACTGAAATTTTTGTTCGGTGGGGGTGAGGCATCTTTCGGTGTTGCCTATTTTTCATATATTCACCGTGTAAAGCCAGCCCACCCGAAGATATGGATTTCCACATAACTCGAAACCCCCTAAAACCTTCGGAAATGTCTTTTTTCAGCCTTTTTTTCTCGACTTTTAGGGTGCACATCTGTTGAGTTGACCTTTGATCACTGCAGAACGTTAAAATCGCATTAAAAACTGTCGTCTTACGAAACAGAAAAAAAAACACCTTCCCATTCTTTATCTCTTTTCTGACATCGGACGCTGCTGTATCAATATGGAAGATGTTTTAAAGCAAACGTAATCCCAAACAGTTCCAAACATGAATTGTACCGAAGGCAGTTCAAGTCTAAAACACCCGCTCATGCTATATTAAAACCTATATGGGAAATCTTTTTAAAATAACTTCGAGGTTAGCAATTTGCTAAACAATGATTGCAAAATTGGGTGCCATTTATGGAAACTTGTCATTTTGTAGGCAATAGGTCGAAATAAACAGTGGCGATAGACAAGAGAGCGCTGCATTCCTTTTCTTTTTTCAACAAGTCATAAAAGCCCCTAAAAGCCTCATGGCATCGACGATATTCCGCCTAAAAAAACTGTCAGGTCGACTCGAGGCATACGGAAAAGCAAATCAGAAATGGCATATCGGTAGTCCTTTTTTGTTGCACTTTTTTAGCATTTTTATGAGCTGGGGAAAAATCCCGGGCCGGAAATAAATGGTGCCTTTGTTTGGTGAAACAGTGAATATAACATGCTTGTGAAATGATAGATGTGGCCACAAGAATTTCGTATAGGGGGTGCCTGAGAAAAATATGAATCCATATCTTGGTACGCGTATAGCCCTGCAATTTATGCACTTTTTTTGCCCGTGCGCGCAGTCCAAAAACAGAAATTCTAATTTTTAAAAGGCTAAATTTAGAGCGAGCATGCCCTTTATGGGGGAAATATATGCCTTATAAGTTTTTAATTTCACGCAATCACAGAAATATGATGGGCTCGCGCTGGTGAGGGAAGAAAGTTGGGAAGAACATTTTTTTAATGGTGGCATTTTACTTAGTCAGGCTGGGAAATCCTCGTGACAGCTAGGGCTATTATTTTATACGGCTAGCTAGCAAGTAAAGTACTTTTACTTGGAATTATTCTTGTCAAAATTTTCAATTACATGTAGTTGCTTCGCAACGATAGCTGTGATCCTAAAATTCTGCAAGAAGTTCTCGTTTGGGTCAAGTATAAACAGTAAACAGTATGATGGTCACTACACATAAAATGGCGCTTTCAAAAGCCATAGAAAACACGGCGCCAAAAGCAGTATCTTATAGAAAATATTTCAAAAGTCTTAGCGCCATCTATGATGCATTCTTCGCAACTGCGAGGCACTCAGCATTGCCTCAATTCGGCATGCCTTATATAACGTGCGAGATATTGACATTTTCGTATATGTATTTTCTACTCAAAGTTATTTTACTTGTTTAATCACCTAAACGGGATGTGCACATGCGCGCTTTTCGTCTTTTTTATAATTTACAAACAGTTTTTTTTTCTCGGCAGAAATAAAAATATTCCGTCCTACTCAACTTTATTCAATTCACGGCACACAACAACGCGCCCGTTTGTTTATAGTTGATTAAAGGAAGAATTTTTTTGAAAATATTTCGTCATTTACCGGCTTCATTAGAATTTGCTAAGTCTTCCGACTAGCTTTGTGCGAGGCAACATTTCTGTGTACTTTTCCATCTATCCACTAGATGAAATTGTTATTTTTTATTTGTTTGCCAGAAAACGAAGAAATGCGGGAGAAAATTAATTCGTTGTTTGAATAAGTCGTGTTTACAGAGTCTCGCAGTTGCGGGCTATTCTTCCTCGTCGCAATATGCTAATTAGCATATTAGCATGAATGCAAAATTAGCCCCCGAGCGAATTTGTGCAGTTCCCTTATGGATCCACTTTTTATTATTCTAATCAATAGAGGTAAAGCTCAAACTTTTCTAATCCGATAGAACGCGAGTTACTGGCGTGCCTTTCACTTATAATTATACATGTTGCTCGATAGGAATTTCGCAATCTTGACGAAGGGGCAAAACTTATCTCGAGAGGATAGTTTAATAATTAGGCTGATTTGAAAGCGTGCAGCATGCGTAATTCAGACGAAGACAACATCAGTCAATATTCGTCGAAATAGCCGATTCGAGGCTGATGCTTCGACGTTGCGATGTCAATTAAAGCCCAATGTCGAAGCGGAAAAATTCAAATAAACCTGGAAAAAACTTAGTATAGCTTTTGCTAAAAGTATACAAACAAGATGAAAAATTGACCAATTAGATGTATTAATTTATATTCTCGCGACTTTATTTTTTTCCTCTTCGAGAAGAAAATGCTTTAATTGACATGACTACAAGTTTGAGGTAATTCACGATGGCATTCGTTAAAAGGCACTCAGACAGAAGCTTTACGAATCGCATTTTGGCGGCTGCACGTGAAGCCATGTGTGCAAACGCACTATTTGTTTTTTGACCCAATTAATGCATTCCTTTCGCACATTCGTGACCTTATGATTGCCAAAGAACGATTCGTAAAGCTTTTATCTTGAGTTCCGCTGTTGTTTCGGGTTTTTGAAGTTTTCAATCGATTGTTTTTTCATTTAACGAAGATGAAATCTATTCTTTACATTAAATACTCGAGCGTGCACTTTTGTCGAAGCATAAAAGCGACTTCGCGTTCACGCAAAACGGAGCAAATGCTTCTTAATTACTACTGTACTAATCTTATTTTCAAGATTTTATTTCTTACACGAGACCCGATGACTAGCATCGATCGAGATAGGCCAGACTCACGTGACGCCCCAAGTTCGTTCGCATTTTGACCAAAACCGAGGTAAATTAAGGACGACTAAGCCATTAACGTCATCTATATCCCCCCTCGCCATTTTCATCCCATGAATACGTAAGGCAATACTGTATATATGCGCTGTTCAACGAAGCATTCCTTCGACAGTTGCTTGGCTTTTGGAGCCAGGGGCTTTTGTTAAATCCCCTCGATAAACAAGAAGCACCTAATAATATGAGTAAACACTCCTCGCCGGCTGCGATAATTTGCCTAATTGGGAGAAATTAGCAAAGGCAGTACGGTCGACCAATCAGTGACCTTCCAGCAGATAAAAGCCAAAGCGACATTGCCTGCAAGTCGACTCGCGGGCTAGAGCCTCTTTCAAAAAGCATTCAACCGCTTGATAATGCAACAGAAAAATTAACAACGAATAATTAGAATTCCAAAGAGATTTGATTGCTTTATCCAAATGGGGCTTTAATATAACGTTGGCAAATAAAGCCTTATCAAACGACGACCCCTCCCCATAAAGCATCGGGATGGAAGCGCCATTGTGGATGCTCATTGAAATTGCTAATGGATTTGGTGGCGTACAAAACGAGCCGCAAATTGGTTCATCGCCGAAGCAATTAATTGCCATTGATGGAATTCGATTCTGAAGCCCTAATCAACGATCCCGTTTTGACAAATAAGTCCTCCTTAATATCTTCTATATTTATGCTGTAAATCGCAGTCGATTTTTCTTTTCTTCGATAAGTCATTGCATGGTCAAATAAAATATTTTTGTCTATTAGCTACATGCACGCGGATACTTGCATTACTTATGACGGCTTGAAAAACACTATATACATGATTATGATTATACTTTTAAGTGCATGATGTAGAAAATGGTGTTTTCGCGAAAAACCTCTAGTTTACCCTAAATGAGATTCGGAGAGCGTTTATGTCCAGGCCGTGACAAGTTTCTCAGGAAACACGCTGTTCATAATTCCTTCTGAGTCAGTATGCATATGCGTACAACGTACCATATTCCCACCGGTACAAATGCCCTAACTGAATCTTGGCCCAGCAACATTTTCAAAAAGATATAACTTGTTTAAAGTTGAGACAATTATTGAAATATAGATACATAAGTTCATCGATGTACTTTGGTAGCATTCTTGATCTTGACGAAGAGCTCTTTCCTCAAAAATTGTAAAATCAACGACAGTGATATACATGCAGTTTATTTTATTACATATAGGGAGTGCACGTGTCGTCTCCTACCATTTGTGTTCAAAACGTTCACTAAGTTTCGAAGCAAATTGTTACTCCTCCAAACTAAATTCTGTCAATGTGTCTCTTATGAAATGCATCGGGAGAATTACCAGAAGGTCTACGACCACCTGAACTGATTACGTTAAGTACGTTCATTATCAATAGCATTACATATACATCGTATGATACATAAGCCTAAAATAACACGCAGACCGCATGTTATTTTCTGCAGTTTCAGCCAGTTGGGATTTGACGAAATGTCGTGCGGATTGTAATTGAATGGAAGCCGTGCCCGGCTTATATAATGCAATACATTATAGCGAATTTAGTTGAATTTGGTTAAACGTAGCGGCAACATTAGGTGGTTTCATAGGACTAGAAGGCCATATAATTTGTTCTGTGATAAACAATTTTTCCGTCACATTTCCCCCATCGCCCCCTCCTCAGTTATTAGAAATATTTGTATCAATCGTTGTCAAAAACCTACGTCAATTCAATTGAAAAGTTGACGGCGTTACCTAATATGACGTTAAAATTGAAGTTTCGTTTTCTGAAAATACATGTATTGTATATAGCCATTGCCATTAAATATATATTGTATACAGGCAAGCCGCATGCCTGCAATGTAGTCAGTGATTGCTTTCAATCAGGGGCACCACTATAAAAATTTCAAGACTAGTCTCATCGGACGTTAGAGAATTCATTGTTCTTTTACCAAAACTGTTTTTCGAAATAAGGAAATTGTTGGTAATAATTTTAAGGATACTGACACGTTCTATTTTTAAATGTATTTCAAAGACGCGATTTAAAGTTTCAGCCTTTCTGACAAATCTCCATCCGCTAAGAATGAGCTTAGCTTCTGCGCCTTAGAAAAAACGATACAGTCACCAACGCCACCTATGTCACCGAAGTCAATGTGGTTATCGTCCTATTTCAAATCCATCATCCTACGACCCTACTCCATCATTAAACGCGTGTTACGAACTATATTTCCGAGTTCTTTATATAAAAGAGAAGAAAAAATGCGTGAATTAAAGAAAGAAAAACGAAGCTTAAAAAACTTTAAAAAGGTTTCATTTTTTCAAACGCCTATACCCCCAGTGCATAATAAGAGGTTTGGGCACGTCGTTGTGCGTTTTATCGAGTTTCCCAAAATGACTTCTCACAGTTGACTTCAAGTTGATTCATAGAAGAGTTGAATGACGATGGCTGCGCTCACGCCTCATTTACATGTAATTAATTATGGGCGCTAATAGCAGTGTGACAAGCCCTGACATAATGTGAAATCCATACTGAGTTAGGGAACAAATCCCTTTTGAAAACGAAGACAACATGCATTTGGGGAGGCATTCAATTGAAGGGCGACAAGCGAGCTGCTAAGGGGGTCAAAGGCCGTGCGAGGAAGACGAAACTTTTTCGTGACGTCACGGACGAACGATCCGTCCAAAACTTTTCTCAAGTTCACGTTTATCCAATGCGAGCATAGGGGAGCGTCCATCTCATAACCAAAACGTATTGTCGTTTTATTTAGAACTACTTTTCGAATGAAGAAAACGGTGTCGTCACCGATGAAGTGACTAGTACGATTCATTAAGTCACCGCAATCTCGCATAAACATTAATTAATAATAGTAACCAAACGCAAAAACTCACAAAAATGATAAAATAACTTAAAATTTCTCACACTCTAATTATCGCCTGTGGTGGCAAACATAACCTGGTCGTTGAATTCTGACATGCAGTGCAGTACAATGTAACATTTAAGGCGGTCACACACGAGGCAAATTATATCCCGAAACTTCTTTCCAGATATCTTATGGCTTGATATTTTCTCGTGTGTTGCTAAAAATTTCCTTCCAAAACAAATTTCCAGATATATTTCCAGAATAGAAAGCGATCCTATTCTGAGCAACTTATTTATGGAAAGCACTGCTGTCAAATTAGTTTACTGCCATTTCCCATTGAAAAAGTGCTGTCAAATGCTGCATATAACGTAGGGATATATTCTGAAAGCAGCAGGCAATTGTTTCAGGTGAAATAACTTTCCCGCAATTTCTCGCCACTAATTTCCAGATATAACTTTCCCCGTGTGTGACCGCCATTACGCAAGTCAATATGATGAATGCAGATAGAATATCCCAATAGTACAAAAAACAACAAAAAAGACAAGATGTCAATACGTCGATGACACTGATACCTTTGAATTCGCCGAAGAATTACAAAATAGATATTTGTATGCTCGAAAGAAATGGATTCACGTCCCAGAAAGCAAATACCACTCAGAAATGCCAAATTCCCAACCATTATTTCCATTCCTTCATCTCATTCTTGGGATTTTGTCACCAGGAGGCATTCGCGTTGTTCGGCATGCGCCCCATCCTCCCGAAACCCCCACAGTCATCCCCCGCAAGAACGTAATTCTAGCTTTCGGAAAAATCTGTCAATAATAATAGAGAGTGAAAGATAACGAAACAGAAACGTCCATTGAACGATGCAAAATGACATGGCAAAAAAAGGCGCCGTAGAGAGGCAGAATATGGACTCAAACAAGCAGAAACATGTTTATCTCTCCTGTCTCGATATATTCCGCCATTCGGAAACAACGCCCGGGCTGCGGTTACCCCGTTTGCAAAAGAGGAAATCAATCACTTTGCCACCAGATGTACATTCAGAAAAAAAAGGGCCATTTTATGTAGAGTCATAATGGATGCATACGAGAACTATGCCGATTATCTCAATAGGCTATCGCTATTATGCGGCGCTATTATAGGGTGCACGTTGCATCGAAAAATCCGATAGTCACGACGGATTTTGCAAATTATATGCTGCTAGATTTCGTGATAAAAGTAATTTTCGACTAGACGAACATTTCAAAACTTGGTGCTTTTCGATGCTTCCAAAGAAGCTGCCATTTGGGTCGAAACAAATTCACCGTAACCGACCATACAAAAATGTTGTTTATAAAATGCACACAAATGGCTCAAAAATTGGTTACACCTGCAGTAGGCATGATAACGGATTGTTCGACTTTTCCTTTTTAGACTACTGGTAGTGGAAAAAAGTAGGATGACTGGTTCTTACTTCCATTCGATGGGTAAGAGCACGCTGACACTTATTTCATTAACTTAAAAACCAGTATCGCCTAGTGGTATGAGTCTGCAAT
>JAQGAO010000354.1:0-37149 GCA_034697705.1 Ommatoiulus sabulosus | reverse complement strand
GTCACTTTATAAGGTACATTGGCAATGTAAAAATTGCCAAAAAGACAACACACACTGGTCACTGTACACAATAGACATGCAGGTGGTCACTATACAGAAAATTTTTATAAAGGAAATCTACACTATGTACACTAGAAAAACCAATACACTAAAAAGTGGTCAACATAAACAGGTGGTCACCATTCAAAGGTGGTCACTTTCCCAGATTTTACTGGACATTCCAAATGGCGACGTTTATAGTGAACTTGCGAAGCTTGCACTGATCAACTTGCTAATTTCCATAAAATCTCCCGTTTTGCTCCCTAGCACCCCCTGGCGGCCCGAAATGATTTCCGATCCCATTTATTAAAGAATTTTGATGGTTTACTACTTCTCTTCATCGAATTTAAAAATTTTGACTCGATGAGTAACCAAAATTCCAAATGAAGACTTTAGTTAACTTGCGAAGAATGCATTGACCGCCATGCTAATTTGCACAAAATCTCCCATTTTACTTCTCAGCACCCCCTGGCGGCCCAAAGTGATATTTCCGGATCCATTTTTAAAAGAAATATGAAAGGTTTACTTACACTTCATAAATCTGAAAATTTTGACTCGATGAACAACCAAAATTCCAAGTGAAGACTTTCGTATAAACTTACGAATTAAGAACGCATTGACTGCCATACTAATTACGGCGTTTCGCACTCCAGCTCCCTGTGGTATACCATCTGGAGGCCCCAAATATAGACACTATATAGGTTCATTCGCACCCTTTAGTACGATAATGGCACTTAGCTTAATTTGGTCGGGCGCGTGAAATGGCCCCAGCGAGCTTCCGGAGCGCCGCGATGAGTAATGGCGCTTCAGTCGCTGGATAAAATAATGGATATATTTGGATAATTTTTGGATAAAGAGATCGATTTAATCCAATCTCTCCCCTCTCGCGTTAAATTTCCTCTGATTCGAGCGAATGAACTGGTGAGAATTGATTAGTACATAGATGGCAGCAGCAGTGGTGTCAATTCGACATCCGTGACGTCATCCATTCTGCGTCACTTACTTCCCCATCCCCATTTCCCTCCCTTTACGGTTTGCTAGTTGACCAATTTTGTTCATAGCTTGTATACTTTAAGGGGGTGTGTAATAAGTGAAACGTATGATCGAATTTGAAATGTAATTGCTGCGTCATGAATAGAAAATCATGGCAGCCTTTAATGTTTTTTTTTGTATGTGTCATTTCTTCCTTGCCCACCCCACCCTGTCTCGGGTATGGTGAAAGGTAGTAGAGGTTGTGACCTTATCGCCATAACCCCGCCAGACCATCTATGCCAATTTCGCGTAAACTTGGAAAACCTGGAAAAGTCAGGGAAATTCAACGTGTTAATGTTGTTACCATCCAAAATTAATGGTTCTATACGTGCATGTTAGCTCAGGACCCATTTGCAAACATTTTAACATTTTCTCAATAAAAAATTTCAAAAATTTTCGAGGACAAATATATGCGAAATTTTCAACAATTTCAGAGGACAATTTGCAAAATTTTCAACAGTTTCCAAGAACACAATTTAACCAAGTAGGCCTACAAATTTCAAAAATTGTCAACTTTTTCAAGGCTAAATTTACCAAATTTTAAGTTATATTCCGAGGACAAATTTGCAAAATGTTCAAACTTTTCGTAATAAAAATTTGCGATATTTCCAACTTTTTTACCGCCCAAAGTTTGAAAATTTTCGAATCACGCAGTTTTCATTAATTCTATAATACAGACAATCCATTTTCATCAGTTTTCGATGGTTGAAATGTGCAAAATGTTCAACATTTTTAGACGCATATTTTTTTCCCCTCGTGGTAATGTTTTTAAATTTTCAACTTCTTCTTATACGTTGATTTTCAAAATTATCATTCGTAAATTTGGCAAAATATTGTATATTTTTCCGCATCCATTTTGCAAAATTTTGAATAAAATCGGCCTATATCTATTTTGACATCGTCTCGTTCAGGGAAATTTTATTAAAAAAACTGGAAAAGTCAAGGAAATTGAAAATGAAATTTCAGGGGGAACACTTATAGTGTTTTGTATTTCTATATATACCTTAGCAACCGTTTTATATAAAACTGTTGCAGGGAAACATTATAGACTCCGCTTATAATGTGATCAAGTTTGTTCTAGGCTATTTTGATAACATTACGTGAATGACTCTATTAGGCGAATACATTTATTTACAAGAAAAATGTTGTTTATTAATTGTACATATACATTGTATATGTTCATGTTCAACGGCAAAGCTATACATTACATTGACTCACTTTATGCAACTTAGCATGCTGTTCTAAGATGGCTACCTTCTACTTTAAGCTCAAATGCTACCATTTTGTTGCGATTCCATATTAAGCTTGACTCTCCTTCCTTTATAAGTCTGTTATGCACTAACAGGAAATGTGACCAAACCCTACCAACTTTTTCTTTGTGAAGCTGAGTCAACAGCAAGTTGGTCTGGTCCAAACATGAGAAGAAGGGAGGCATACTGATATCGCTAAGCAAAATGCTGATAACAATAAGCAGTTATTTTACAGTGTATTTGTATATGAGTTTTTGGGACTTTGGGCTGGTTGCACCAACAGAGGTTAAGAATAACCCAGGGTTAACCTACGGTGTAATTACTCTATAGGTTAACTCACCATTGTATCGCACAAGCACGGGTAAGGGAAAAAATGAAGGGTAAGGTCAACCTCGGTTTATTAGGAAAAACAACATGGCGGACACTATGGTTGAATCTGATTAAGCTAGCGAATTGCGCACTGCCTGGTCACACATGCAGACAGTGGGAACTGTCTGGATGCGAACTGGGGGGATGCGCAATTTGGCAGCTTTAGTCAAAGTTTGTTCCTTTTCTGTCCTCCATTTCGGTTTCAGCATGTTAAACAGGGTTCCATAACCCTGGAGATATTTCATAGTTAATTGGAGCAACACAAACATCTAACCCAAAGGTTAACCTGAAGTCAAATTTTAACCCAATTAAGTTTATAGGTAACCTCAGATTTTAACCTAAGTTGGTGCAACCGACCCTTAGTGATTCTGATAACAATAAATGGGTGATAACATTATCCTTAATCACATTAAGTGGGTAATTCAGCTCGGGTTATACGCCAGGCCTACCAGCTAGTATATTTATAAATTCAGGGTTTATGGATGCAAATGCATTTCAACGAATTGAAATTCATTTAATTTTAACGCGTGTGTGTCACGTGTTATATGAAAGTTTTGAAAAAAAGTTTCACGCTATAAATTTGTATATTAAACTATTTTTTTTATTTATTTATGTGTTTAAAATTATACAATTAAGGTCCATAAAGCGCACGATGCATAACTCCAGAAAATATATTATAAATATATATATCACCTCCCATATATGCGTAATTTATAGGTGTATTTCCTAAATTAAGGCCCATAAAGGAAGTGGCCGCCCATTCGGGCCCATGCATTTTTCGCAAGTTGAAAAAGCACTTCTTCGATTTGATCGGCCATTAATTTCTCGCCCGTTTTCGAAGCTCGTTCAATGGCAGCCCTCGTTATTTATTATTATTATTATTATTTTATTTCGCACGCATTCGTCGGATATTTTGATGGCGATGAGAGCCGCCATGATAATGATAACGTGCGAAGGAGCTTAATGGATCGCGCATGCGCGCGTGATGCGCTATTTTTTTTTTGTTCGTGACATAAACTTGCTCACCCTTTTTTTTTTCCTGAAATGCGTGATTTTTGTATATTTAGTTGGCAAAAGTTCACCGCTAGGCGCTTTAACGCTAATCATACAGGATGCTGTTTAATATATCAATTAAATGGCTTCGTGATGGCCGTTAAGGAGCTCCGTGAACAAGGACCTCACACGTTGAAAATGAATAAATTTCATAAAAAAACCAAACCATCACCCCCCCCCCCCCCACCTCACCCCATGGGCCATAAATACGTATTATAATAGGCAGCCGACGCCGGTTCCCATTATTGTATATATCGTACCAGCCTATAGCTGCCTTTAGTACACTTCTTATAAGCGAAATTTATATACTGCGGTGGAAACTCGTTAAGACGAACTCGCTTTTATAAAGGGGTTTCACCACACCTGGAAAACATGGAAAAGTCGGGGAAGAATGAATTATTTTTGAAAAAGTTATAGGGAAAATCAAAGCATATCATGTATGTTGTCACTATCCGAAATGAATGCTATAAACGTGGTTAGCTCAGGGCCCATTTGCAATGTTATCACCAATTTTAAGAGGACAAATTTTCAAAATTTTCAACAGATTCCGAGAACAAATTTGAAAAATTGTCGATGTTTTCCGAAGAAAAAATTGCAAAATTTTTAACAATTATAGAGAGCAGATTTGCCAAATTTCCAACAGTTTACGAGGACATATTTACCAAGTTTTTAATCTATTCCTGGGATATATTTGCAAAATTCTCAATATAGTTTCAATGGACAAATTTGGAAAATTTTCCAAAGACATACATATCTTTAAAAAGTTTTTAACATATTCCGTCGAGGTTAAATTTGCAAAATTCTCAATATAGTTGCCGAGGACAAATTTATACGACTTTCCATGTTTTCCAAGTACAAATTATAAAATTTTCAACAGTTTGAGAGTATAAATTTGCAAAATTTTCAAATTTTAATTTTCAACATTTTTAAAAATTGTCATTAGTAAATGTTTCAAAATATTGAAATTGTCTTGCATGTATTGAATTTGCAAAATTGCGGATAACACTGGCCTATATGTCAATTTGGTCATGGAAAATTGTTTAAAATCCTGGAAAAGTCAGAAGTTGAAAATGAAATTTCTGGGAATACCCTCGTAATATATTAATTTATATTTCTAATAATAATAATAATAATAATAATAATAGGCCTACAAACATTGTTCATGCATGTATACATAAGTCTTATAATTTAACTTATAGAATTTTAATTCCTTTTAAATTCCTAATAAATTATAAATTCAACGAGAAAATTGAAATAATTTATAGAAAAATTAATGGTGTTATGTCCTAGTTATAGGAAGGAAATAACTGAATAAAAAACATAATGATTTCTTAATGGCTTAGAATAAAGGCTTAAAATATATAGTCTTAAACAATGAGTCCTTATATACTGCAGTATATAATAAACTCAATAATAATATTAAAATATATACAATACATGTACCTCGATTGAAACAAGCTCGTATAAAAGTTTGAATCAAAATATCAAAATATTGCAGTATACTATTTTTGAAACAAAATAAATAAAATAATTTATGTAATGATTATTTATATATTCTTGAAAAAACACATCTATTTAAGAAATTTTATAAATTATCGAAAAAATACATCTGTTTATGAAATTATATATTCTCGAAAAAATACACTTTCTATTTATGAAATTGTGTATTCTCGAAAAAATACATCTATTTATGAAATTATGTATTTTCGAAAAAATACACTTTCTATTTATGAAATTTTGTATTCTTGAAAAAATACATCTATTTATGAAATTATGTATTCTCGAAAAAATAAATTTTCTATATATATGAAGTTTTAAATTATCGTTAAATACATCTATTTATGAAATTATATATTGGCGCACAATAGATGCATGAATAAAACCGTGCATGGTATAAATTATTTATACATATTTTCTTAAAATAATAAATACTTAAAATACATATTTACGAAATTATAGTTAAATATATAAGTTCGATAAAATATTTCTTAAATTGAGTATATAGGGGCCTGAAAGGTCCTCGATATAGTTTGGAGAAAGGCTTATTAAATTGAGGAGTGCGAACCTACCTGTTGTGTGTGAGCGCCCCCTGGCGTCTCGTGCCGGTCCGGTCATTTTTGAGGAAGGGGGCAAAACGAAGCGGGTGTTTAATTTAAAATTACAATGTACGCTTTGTAAATTTGGCTTCGCAACAGCTCGTTCGGTGAGCCCGAGGGGCCCCCCTTAAGACCACCCACCTCGATGTCAGTCGCTTCTATTTATCATGTCAAGAGGGATCCCCCATTAGTAACACTTAAAAACAGGCTCAGGCTACGAGCGCCATCTACACCGCGCACGATCCTCTATTTCGATAGAAGCGCCTGCGCTTGACCATTACGAGGGGTCAGCCGGACACGCGTTTATCGATTAACTGAAAGGGGTTTTTTTGGGGGAAATATGAACTTTGAGAATTTCTCGAAGATGGATTTGTTGGCGTAAAATTAAATGCTTTGAAATGAAAATATCAAAATAAGTATTAAAAATTTTAAAAATGGGAATTAAAATTGTTCGAAATGAGAATTAAAATTATTCGAAGTGAGAATTAAAATTATTCGAAATGAGAATTAAAATTATTCGAAGTGATAATTAAAATTATTCGAAATGAGAATTAAAATTATTCGAAATGAGAATTAAAATTATTCGAAATGAGAATTAAAATTATTCGAAATGAGAATAAAAATTATTCGAAATGAGAATTAAAATTATTCGAAATATGAATTAAAATTAATAACAAAATAAGTATAATTTTTTTTAAAAAATGAGTAATTTTGAAATGAATAAAAATAATAGTTCAGAATAAGTATTAAAATTAATAAAAATGAGTATTAAAATTATTAAAAACGAAAACTAGAATTCGTAACAAAATAAGTATAAAAGTTTGCAAACATGAGTAACATTTTAATGATTAAACTATTAGTTAAGAATACGTATTAAAATCAATGAAAAATGAGACTTAAAATTATTCAAAATGAGAATTAAGATTAGTGACAAAATAAGTATAGAAATTTTTAAAAAGGAGTCATTTTAAACTAATTAAAAATAATAGTTCAGAATAAGTATTACAAATAATAAAAAGCAGTATTAAAATTATTAAAAATGAAAATTAAAATTTTTAAAAATGAGAAAAAAAATTAGTAACAAAATAAATATAGACATTTTTAAAAATGAGTAATTTTAAAGTGATTAAAAATAAGTGTTAGTTATTTTAAATAAGTTTTGAAAGTAAGAATTAAAATTATAATAAATTAACATTAAAATTATTTTTTTTAAAAAAGTGTTGAAATTATTAAAAATAAATATAATAAAATTTAGTACTGAAAGTATTAAAATTATTTTTAAAAAAATAATGTTATAATAAAAGTATTAAAAATTATTAAAATTAAGCATACAAATTATTCGAAATAAGTATTAAAATTAAAAAAATTCTATACTGTTTCCTAAAGACGAGAAAAACAAAGAGGAATTGTGAATTTCATATTTGTGAAATTTTCCTAAACTTTTCGGAGATAGTTTTTAGACATAAGATTCGTTGTACGGACGTCAAGTTTCAGACGATAATTATTAAAAATAAATTGAAGATCTATATTAAAATTTGAAAAAAAACAATTATAATTTTTTTGTTTTTTCTTGAAAAAGTGATTTTTTTTCTAAACATTGTGTAATTTTTATGGAAAATCTGTAAAAAAAAATTTGTTATAATGCGTATATAACTTTTTAACTTAAAAAATGTTAAAAGTGTGGAGAAAACATGCATGTTTTTAACATCGTACTTAAAATCGAGCTTACAAATTTTAGAATTTCATGATAGCATTTTTACAGGGGTGGCTCGAAAGTATTTTCTGGAACCCATGAGGCCCATAAAAGCGTCCCCTATATACGTTTACCCCCTTTTGTTTCACTTCATCCCACCCCCCTTAACGAATGAAAATGTCTAATTGCACCACGCTCGGCTTCCTAAAAACGTGTTTTATTTACTCGCTTTTTTGAAAAACTTTGAGGAATTAAGTCAGCTTATCAACTATACGCATGCTCGAGCATGCGTATATAGAGACAAAAAAATGCCGAAAAATTTTCGGTATGGGTAACCCCCTAAGACCCACGCAACATTTGGAGAAAAAAAAGATGAGATAATGGTTTCTCAACTCAAAAAAAAATGGCGGACAAAAACGAGTCGGAATTAAGACAATAAATTCCTCGATTTGCTTAAGTTTTTGTTTTTTTATAAAGCCACACAGCATTCCTTATTTTTTTTTATAAATAATGCATCGTAACTATTGTTTTCTGGAATGAAAATAACGACGTGAAATTTTTCGTAGATATATATTGTTCAAAAATCATCGGCGTTTTAGTTTTATGTTCCATTGTTTGTGAGTCTAAACCTATAAAAAATTGGACCCGTATTACATTTAATGGAGGCTCGAGTTCAGATTTCGGACTGAACATGTGTCTGGACTCGCTCGTTTAAACCCAATTTCTAAATTAGTCAAGAAAAATCTCGCTATTACACGAATGTCGGATATAAAGAACTATTTTCCTAGTCCTCGTCCTATACACATGTATACTGTATATAGGGTATGCTCCGAATAATGTTCGTCGTATATAACTTTGCGACGAATTCCGAATTCGGATATTGCGAATGATCCGCTAAAACCCATTGTCAGGGTTCACCCAGAAACTTCCTAATGATAATTTGGGGGGAATAAAATGAAAATTAACCTAATATAGGAAAATGTTGACAATTTTAAAAAATTAGCCTCAGAAATTTTTAACAATTTTTTAAATTTGTCTTCGGAAAATGTTGAAAGTTTTGGAAATTTTGTCTCTCAAAAAGATTGGTAGGGACGCTAATCTGTCCTCGAAAACAGTTTGCAAATTTGTACTAGGAAGACGTGGAAAATGATGTGAGTTTGTTCTCGAAAACTGTTAAAAATTTTGCAAATTTGACCTCTGAAATTGTTTAAAATTTTGCAAATATGTCCTCGGAAATTGGTGAAAAGTTTGAAAATTTGCTCTCGGAAACTGTTGAAAATTTTGTAAATTTGTTCTCGGATATTGGCGAAACATTTGTAAATTTCTCCTCGGAACCTGTTGAACACTTTCCATTTGTCCTCGAAAACTGTTGAAAATTTTGTAAATTTGTTCTTGAAAACTGTTGAAAAGTTTGCAAATTTTCCCTCTGAAATTGTTGAAAATATTACAAATTTGTCCTCTGAAATTGTTGAAAATATTTCAAATTTGTCCTGTAAAATTATTGACAATTTTTCCAATTTGTTCTCGAAAACTGTAGAAAATTTTGAAAAACTTGTTGTCGGAAATTGTTGGCAATTATCCTCGAAAACTGTTGAAAATTTGGCAAATTTGTCCTCGAAAACTGTTGAAAAGTTTGCAAATTTGTCCTCGAAAACTGTTGAAATATTTGCAAAAAATGTCCTCGAAAACTGTTGAAAATGTTGCAAATATGTCCTCGGAAAACGTGGAAAAACTTCCGACGATTGTAGCGCGAGCAATCGGCCGAAAACCGAAACACGTACTCCAAGATGGCGCAGATGGGCGTTTATCTTTCGCCACCTGGACCACCGTGCTCGGCGTGCTTGCGTGCCCGCTGACCATCGGTCGCTTCGGATAATTTTTGGTCATTTATTAACACGTAACGAGCCCATTTTATTCCCTCCGATTTAAAAAAAAAAAGATTATTATCCAATTTAAGTTAATAATAAGCTGGCCAGACGCTCTTTGGCGTTAATTTCTTTTGTTGAGAAGTGTTTTTGTGGTCATTTTCAGTCTGGACTACGCGCTTTTTTTTTTATCTTTCAGTCCTTTTAAAGAGGGGTTTGAATTATAATCGTCGTTTCCTGTAAATGATCCTTTTTTGTTGAAAAACAAGACGTATGAAAAGAAGGGCTTTTCCTCAATTTGTTTCAACTCATTTCCCATCCTTACTATTAATTTTTTTTAACAACTTCTTCTTCTTCAGCTCTTCATCATCATCATCATCATCAACGGCTTCAATGGCGCTGCTGATGCCACCTTTTTTTTCTTTTTTTTTCTGGTTAATTTTAAGCTTTGTGGGGAGGGTCCACGCCTCAGTGAGCTGCTCCGCCAGGTAGCGCCATTGCTTTCTTTTGAATACTTTTGAACGAAAGATGAATTAACGACTTGTCCGAATGTTTATTTTGATACGATTTTGTTGGGTCTCTCAATTCACGGGGTTCCCCTATAGACCTCGTGGAAAAGCTGGAAAAGTCAGGAAAGTTGAACATGTCAGGGAAGAACGACTTATTTTGAAAGTCAGGGAAATTCAACGCTATAGTCATGTTGTCACGATCCAAAATGAATGTTTCTACGTGGTTGGCTCAGGGCCCATTTGCAAAATTTCTACAATTTTCGCAGGACAAATTTACAAAATTTTCAACAGTTTCAAAGGACGAATTTGTAAGATTTTCAACAGCTTTCGAGGACAAACTTGTAAAATTTTCCACTATTTTCGAGGACAAATTTGACAAATTTTCAATTGTTTTTCCGAGTACAGTTTTGCAGAATTTTTAACTTGTTTTCGATTACAGATTTTTACAATTTTCAGCAGTTTTCGAGGACAAACTTGCAAAATTTTGAGATTCAACATGTTTCGAGGACCAACTTGTACAATTTTCCACTGTTTTCGAGGATAAATTTGCCAAATTTTAAGTACTTTTCCGAGTACAGATTTGCAGAATTTTCCACTTGTTTTCGAGTACAGATTTGTAAAATTTTCTACAGTTTTAGAGGACATACTTGCAAAAATTTGCATATTGTTTTCTTGTTCAGATTTGTAAAATTTTCCACAGTTTTCGAGGACAAATTTGCACTATTTTCAACTTTTTTTAGAGTAAGATTTGCAAAATTTTCAATTTTCTCAGAATATGTATACAATTTCAAAAATGATTAAATTTTCCGAATAACAATTTGTAAAATTTTACAAAATTGTTCAAGTTAATTTTGAAAACCTCCTAACATTTTTCTTCGTTAATTTTGATAGTTTTTCGAAATTGACGTTAGTTAATTTTTCAAAATATTGAATATTGTCCTGGCTCGATTTCGCAAATTTGCATAGATAACGTTGGCCTATATGTCAATTTTGACATTGTCATTTTCAGGAAAATTTGTTTATAAACCTGGAAAAGTCAGGGAAGTTGAAAAGGAATTTTCTGGGGGAACCCAGATTCAATTCAATTCCTTACAGTCAGGGACTGCATGAAATCAGTTTGAGATATCGGAAATTCGTACATGAGAGACAACTTTGAGTTCCCCTTAAACAAGTTCTTCTTAATTCAACGTTCTAAAATTCGTGTTACGAATGTCCGACTTGACCGGAAGTACGCCATTTTGTTTTCTCAAGGGATTGTGGGATTAGATCTGAAGTCACGCTTCGGTCTTTCCCTTCAAGTGCTTTTCTTTTTTGATTGGCCTATTAAAAGGCGATTAAATCTCAAATGTAAATTAAGATTAGAAGCTTTTTAATGGCGTTTGATCGAAGCGCGCCCTACATTTGACATTCGTATTAAGGGGATCCCCCTCGTCCCATGAAATCGAGTCGCTTTTAATGGGGCTAATAATAATAATCTCTCCCATTTTGCGCGGGGGAGGGAAGGGGGGGTGCACCCTATGGGTTCTTTCCCGTAATAAGCCATATTAAACAATTTGCGGAAGATTAATTTCGTCCCCTTTGTATGATACGCCTATTTCTCGAATGGATTTATCTGGGATTAACATCGGCAATTTAATCCAATCTCAGTTTTCAGACCCTTGGCTGGATTTTCGACCTGATTTTGGGCATTGAGCGAGGGCGTATGGGATGATCCGGCAAGGGATGTGCATTGGGGTTCCATTTGTGGGACCGTTTGACGACATCTTGAATTTGGAAGTTAAAAACGAGATATTTTTTTCCTTGATTTGTATTTTGTTTAATATTTCATAAATCAAAGATATGTTTTAATTATTTGTATAAATTATAGACATTTCATATTTGTTTTTATAAATCATGGAAATTTGATATTTATTTTTATAAATCATTGAAATTTGATGAATTTATTTTTATAAATCATGGAAATTTGATATTTATTTGTATAATTCATGGAAATTGGATATTATCTTTGACATTTGATAAATTTATTTTTATAAATAATAGACATTTGATAAATTTACTTTTATAAATCATTGAAATTTGATGTTTATTTTTATAAATTATTGAAATTTGATATTTATTTTTATAAATCAAAGATATTTGATATTTCTTTTTATAAATCATAGAAATTTAATATTTATTTTTAGGAATTATGGAAAATTGTTATTTACTTTTATAATGCATGGAACTTTAATATTATCTCAGACTTTTGATAAATTTGGTTTTATAAAGCATAGGCATTTGATAAAATTATTTTTAAATATATTTTTCATACAATATCCTTAAAATTGCGCGATGAAATACTTTAATTAGAATTACCAAAAAATGTGTTGGAAATATTTAAAATACATATTTTCCACTGAAATTTTAACTTTTTTTAAATATTCCTAAACATTCCACAAAAGTCATTTATAGAGCTATTTTCATTTTTATTTGTTTTATAACTTTAAATATTTATAACGCATATTTTAGGAAGTCTTTTTTCACCCCAAAAAAATTATAATCTAGGTTGTTTTTTTATTATGGTTTAAAATATTCATCGAAATTTTCCACCGTAAATTTCCGCGCGAATTTGTCGCCGTTTTTCGGTAAACTTTGATATATTTATTTATAGCGGAACATATGGTCCGAAAATAAATCCCCAGAGCTCTTATCGTTAAATTTATTGCGGCTCAATTTAGGCTTGGAACGAAAAATAATTCACGACTCTGAATTTATCTGATTTTTTTTTGTGTTTTTATCTTCAGTAATAATTTTCTTTTTTCCACTCGATCGTTATTTCATTTATTTCGCTTATTTTGCATTTTATGCGCCATATGGATTTTCTGCCACGCTTGATGTATTATTTTTCTGGCAGTCTGCTTAACAATAACACTTTTTCATTGTAACTTTTTCATAATAAATATATAGAAATTTGATGATGAATTGATTTTTTTATAATTCATTAAAATTTGACGAATTTATTTTTATCAATCGTAGAAATTTAATGAATATAGTCTTGTAAATCAAAAAAATTTCATGAATTTATTTTTATGAATTAGGCCTATAGCAATTTGTTAAATTTAGTTTTACCAATGTTAGAAATTTAATAAATTTTATTTTTATTAATCATAGGAATTTGCTGAATTTATTTTTATAATTCATATAGAAATTTGATAAATTTATTTTTATCGATGATAGAAATTGGATAAATTTATTTTTATCGATGATAGAAATTGGATAAATTTAATTTTATAAAGTATAGAAATTTGATTAATATATTTTTATAAATCATGGACATTTTATAAATCATGGAAATTTGATAAATTTATTTTTACAAATCATAGAAATTTGATAAATTTATTTTTATAAATCATAGAAATTTGATGAATTTATTTTTATAAATCAAAGAAATTTTATAAATTTATTTTTATAAAGCATAGAAATTTGATGAATTTATTTTTATAAATCATACAAATTTGCTAAATTTATTTTTAACAATCAAAGACAGATGATAATTTTTTTGTTTGTTTTTATCTCTAGTAACAATTTTTATTTTGCCACTCGATCGTTATTTCGCTTATTTTGCATTTTATGCGCCATATATGGATTTTCTGCCACACTTTGTGTATTTATTTTTTCTGGCAGTCTGCTTTAACAATAATAATTATGCCAACTTCGATTTTGCGTCCGGAAAACTCGTCGAAAATGAATTTTTAATGAGAAATGCGTCTGGAAATCAACGAGATGTCAGACTTACTATTTTGTTTCAATTTTGCTTTTTGTTGCTCTAACTCACTGAATGAGAAAACATAATGTTCTTTGAATTAACTCGCTTTTATTCGAATTCCAGCTATACTAACTCATTTCCAGTCCTCTTTCTATATGTATTGACGAATAATGTTAATTTCTTCGTTTAAGACGAATTCCGCATTCGGATATTACGAATTTTTGGCTAAATCGAATGAAACCCCCAGACCGGAAAAAGTTGGAAAAGTCAGGGGACTTGAAAATGTCAGGAAAAGTCAGAAGAATAACTTGATTTGATAACTTGATAACTTGATTTGTTTTGAGGACGTGTTTACAAAATTTTAAAAATTGATCGAGAATATATTTACAAAATGTTTAACTTGTTCCGAAGGCAAATTTGCAAAATTTTCAACTGTTTTCGAGCACATAGTATTTTAAAAAATTTCAACAATTTCCGAGGAGAAATTTTCAAAACTTTCTACGTTTTCCGAATACAAATTTGTAAAATGTTCAAAGATTTTTCATGCTAATTTTTTAATTTCGGCAAAATATTGTGTCGATTTTGCAAAATCGACACCATTGTCAATTTTGAGATTGTCATTGGTCAGGGAAATATGTTTGAAAACCTGGAAAAGTCAGGAAAGTTGAATATGAAATTTCTGGGGGAACCCCGATTATCGCGTTTAAAAGCGTTCGTGCCACGTCAACGAACTTTGAATTGAAGGTTCCTTCGTAAAATATTTACTCTGTCCTTACACATGTACATGTTCAAGTAGGCCTATAGCGAATTATTTGGCAAATTTTATTTTTGGTCATTTATACAATTTTGAACTGATTTTGTGAAATTAAGTTTGATTCAACGGAAATTTTAAAAAATTATATTTTTTTGCTAATTTAGTTTCGTTTTATTTATTTATTATTTTTATTTTTTTTGCAATTTTTCTGAAACTCGTATTTGATTTTTAATTTATAATTTTAATTTATGATTTGAAATTTTAATTTAAAAATTTATAATTTTGTGAATCAACATTGGCAAAATTATAAATTTGATCTACTGTAAATACAACTACCAGTTTTTAGATTCTTAATTTAGCTATTATTTTTTCAAAATTTCTCAAAAATGTGTACAAATCGAACGCTATATCTGGGGCCCTATTGAACATATGAACTACATGTAGTTGCAAATTTTTCGAAATTTATACATAATTTGTTTGTGTGAAAATAACGAAAATAAGTTGGTTGCTGTTGCAAATTTCCTGTAATATTTATTTTTCTCGAAATTTGTTTCTTTTGTCTTTGGAAACCTTGCCCCTAACTCTACTTAATTTGGTTTGTCCATTTGGCAAATTGGCGTGCTCGGGCCCCTGTTCATCTCGGTTATTATTTGGTGCTAAGGTAGAGAGAGAGGGCCCCCTGGTGGACGTCCCCCCTCTCCACCTCTAAGGGGGTGCATGGGGGTAATTTGTCTGGACCTCGCGAGAGGTGATGGATGGACGCGGCTGAAATTCAACGTGTGTGGTCCCGAAAAATGAGCGACGCCCCCCCAGGGCCATTCTTATACAAACACGCGCTCTCTCCTCTTTAAGTGGATCGCCACCACCGAACACAAATTATATACCTCCGCCCGGGGGCGCTATTCGCGGCCCTCTAGCGGACGACGGAGTAAAACTCGATGATTTTTTTTTCTCCGTAGGACTTTGTTTGTTAACGAAAAAAAGTCGAAATGACGTCATGTTGTTTTTGTATGAGAAAAAGTTTTTGCTTTTGTTTGAGGAAAACTTGTTTTTGAGAGAGGGAAACTTTTTGTTTTTGAATGAGGAAACGTTTTTTGATTTTGTTTTTGTTTGAGGAAAACTATTCGTTTTTGAACGAGAAAAACTTTTTGTTTTTGTATGAGGAAGATTTTCTGTTTGTGTATGAGGAAGATTTTCTGTTTTTGTATGAGGAAAATATTTTGTTTTTGTTTGAGGAAAACTTGGTTGTTGTATGAGGAAAAGTTTGTTGCTTTTGTCTGAGGAAAACGATTCGTTGTATGAGGAAAACTTTCTGCTTTTGTTTGAGGAAAACATTTTGTTTTAGTTTAAGAAAAACTTGTTTTTGTATGTGGACAACGTTTTGTTTTTGTATAAGGAAAACTTGGTTGTGGTACGAGCTAGGAAACGTTTTTCGCTTTTGTTTGAGGAAAATATTTTGTTTTAGTTTAAGGAAAACTTGTTTTTGTATGTGGACAACGCTTTGTTTTTGTATAAGGAAAACTTGGTTGTGGTACGAGCTATAGGAAACGTTTTTCGCTTTTGTTTGAGGAAAACGTTTAGTTTTTGTGTGTGGAAAACCTTTTTGATTTTTAGGAGGAAAACTTTTTTACGAAGAAACATTCTGTTTTTGTGTAAGGAAAAGTTTTCGTTTTGTACGCGGAAGACGTTTTGTTTTTATATGAGGAAAACTATAGTTTTTATGAAGAAAACTTTGTTTTATGACGAATATGTTAATTGTTTTTATTTTTAATACTAAAGAAAACTTTGTGGTTTTTATGAGGAATACGTTTGTTTTGTTTTCAAATGAAAAATTTTGTTTTTAGTAGCAAACCCCCTAATTTTCTTATACGAAGAAAACGTCTTATTTTGTGGGGAAAAGTTTTGTTTTATTCGAGAACATTTGTTTTATTGTTTTTTTAAAGAAAAACTTTTGTTTTTTTATGAGGAATACGTTTATTTCTAAAAAGAAAACTTTTGTTTTTGAGGAAAACTTTTTTTATTATGAGGAAAACGTTTGTTTTCATGAATAATTTTTTTCTTTTTAAGACAAATGCGTTAATTATTTTTGTTTGAGGAAATTTTTTTGTTTTGTTTGAAAACAGATTTATTTTTTTATGAAGAAATTTTCTTTAGATTTTTTCTTTATGAATACTTTTCACTTTTTTTTAATGAAAACTTTTGAAAATATTTCAACTCAAAGAATATCAAGTTTAACATGGCGTTAACTATCGCGCCCTCTAGCGACAAATGTCGATTTGCAGTCACGAAACTGCCTCCGTTACAAGGATGGCGTTTTGACGTCCGTTGGTTATAGCGCCATAAATTAGAAGTAACGTTAGCTAGTTTCGATTCATTAAAAACGTTGCAAAAAAAGGTTGAGGGGGAACAGCCAGAGGAATTCGCCCCAAAATGGAGGTTAAACGTTCGCCAAAATTCATGCATTTTTAGCCCCAAAAAAAGATGGCGTTTTTGGCGAATGACGAAGCGAAGCCTCGCGGGGAACCCGGATATACAATACGGCCCTGTCTCGTAAATTTCAAGCGCCATTTGCAAATTCTGTGACGTCACTATTCTACAGCGAATAAAGCCAGACGTCCATAAAGTTAGCATAAACTCGCATATTACGAATTCGTCTCCAGTCCCCGTCCTATGGGTATATGGACGAATACCGTTAATTTCATCGTTTAAGACAAATTCCGAATTCGGATGTTACGAATTTTAGACTAAACCCAGATGAATTTTCGACTTACCGAGCATTCGCGCTACGTTTCGTTAAAACGAATTTCAGACGATATGACAAGTCACGTTTTGTCCGATTTCCGATAATACGAACGAACAAACGTCGACGTCCCTCGAGATTCGTCTTAACGAGGTTCGACCATATATTCGGTGACTCGTTTGGGTCCTTGCACTCGGGGTCATAGGTGGCGCTACCAAAATCCGCTTAAGGGCTTTGTTTATTTTTTTGGGATATGAGCATTAAAAAAATCTTTTGTCCGAGGCTTCTTTTTGGTCGTTCTCCCCTCTTACGAACTTCAAAGATGGCGGCCGTCATTGTGGAATGTTGCGAATCCGGCGCTCGTTGAAATATGTACGAGAGTGCAAGAATGTAATGTAGGTACGAAACGTGATGAGACCTTCAATTTTCGCCAGGTTTTTTAGGGAGGATATATATACGGATATTACGAAGTGGGAGGAGCTCACGCTTCGCCCCTCCAAAAACAATTATTGTATACCGGATTTTCGTTTAAATTTTTTCATTCGCTCCCAAAAATTCAAAACAAAGATCAGTTTCTTTACACCTTTTTTCAAAGTGGATCGAAACATCGACGCCTATAGCCTTGAAAACAAGTAGTCTCGCATATTTGGTCCCAAATTAGTAGAAAATGCTTCGTTTTGTAATGAAAATTTAAAAAAAATTATCAGATCCATTTTACAGCCGAATCTCGTTAAGACGAATCTCGAGATCGAGGCGTCACAATTTGTTCGTTTAAACCTCAGTTCGCATTATCGGGAGTCGGACAAAAACTATAGACTTCTTTTTGAATAACTACAGTATAAAGTGTTAGATTTTGAAACTATACAACCAAATAACGATATACATGTACGTGTACATGTAAACAATTAGGGTACCCCCTGCATGACTTTGTTTTCCGAATTTGAATTCTCATGCTAATTTTGTAAAATTTTCCGAATTTTCCTACAGTATATACTGTACCTGTATGTATACTTTGAAAATTTTCGAATATTGTATACATGTATGTCAAGTGTGGATTTTGCAAAATCGTAGATAACATGGCCTACGCTCGTATACTGTATGTCGATTTTGACATGGTCTCGGTCAGGGAAATTTGTTTAAAACCCTGGAAATGTCAGGGAAGTTGAAAATGAAATTTCTTGGGGAACCCTGATCATGATTTGTATTTCTATACCTTAGCGCTTCTCGAAATATTTTTTCTGATTTATGCCGGTCTTCAAGGGTTAAAAAGTATGGGAAACTGCATGGTCTACTTTCGTTTTAACGAAACGCAGCACCAATGCTCGGAAAACTCGAAAATTCATTGGTTTTCGCGGAAAATTCGTAATTCGTTATAAGCGAAGAAACGAACGTGTATTCGGTCGTACCCTAAAACAGGGACTGGAAATGAGTTCGTAATACATGTATCAGAATTTCGTATAACGCACCTTTTTTCATACATGTAATGTACAGTATATGGAATTGCATGAAATTCATTATAAGGAAACGTGGCGCGAATTGCTCGGGAAATCTAAAATTTCTTCGTTTTGCCAAAAAATTCATAATATCAGAATCGAGAATTGGTCTTAAACGATGAAAATTACCATTTTTAATCGAGTTCTTCGAGTTAAGGCTCGGTGGTTTAGGGGATTTCCCTTATTTCCGGATTGCGGTTGGGAGATTCATCGCTAATCTTCTGGCGACAAATAGCCTCTGGGATTAACCCCTCGACCCCGAAATTCTCACCACCAGGGGTCCACTTAATCGCCGCCGCCATCTTGTTTCTCACGCACGTCCCCGAGTGTCCTTAACCGTAATTGCCCGCAATTTGTCTCCCGACCCTCGCCGGCTTAAGTGCAGGGCTTATAAGCCCCACTTCGCTATAAGCGGTTTCGTGAGAGTGACGCTTCGTGCCCCAAATATTATGACGCTCGCCGTATGGCTTCCGATTTAAGAGAGATGTGACCCTTCAAACAAATCAAAACAGAAGAAGGAACTTAGAGGGCGCTGCGAAAAAACTGGAGTCGAGTTTCACGCGTACTTCAACTATTTTAAGTTGTTTGTAACTCGATCCACACTATACGTTCTTATCCAAATGTTAGCATTACGAAACCTCGTTAAGACTAACTCGTCGATCACGGAACCTCGTTAAGACGAACGCGTTTATTTCGAATTTCTGGTACTACGAAGCTCGTTTCTGGTCCTCGTCTATAGGGTGTGGACGAATGTTAATGTTTTCGTTGAGGAATTCCGAATTCGGATATTGCGAATTTTCATGCTGTAACGCACGCATTTTTCCAGTTCCCGAGCATTCGCGCTACGTTTCTATAAAACGAACTGTATAGACAGTGTGAAAGAGGGGGTTCATTAAAGGGAATGTTCGTATAAGTCGAAGAGGGGGTCATGAATGGGAATGTTCGTAAGTCGTAGGGGAGGTCATGAAAGAGAATGTTCGTAAGTCGAAGAAGGAAGGTCATAAAAAAGAATGTTCGTAAGTCGAAGAAGGAAGGTCATAAAAGGGAATGTTCGTTAGTAGAAGAGATGGTAATAAAAGGGAATGTTCGTAAGTTGAAGAGATGGTAATAAAAGGGAATGTTCGTAAGTTGAAGAGGGGGTAATAAAAGAAAATGTTCGTAAGTCGAAAAAGGAGGTCATAAAAGGGAATGTTCTTAAGTCGATTAAGTGACCATTAAGCGGGGGTTGCCTGTAACGCAAAAATCAAAATTCATTCGATTTCCCCGCCGCCAGGGGGCGCTTATAAGTATTTGTGGGATGACTTATTGGCTCTGTAAATTGGACTAATTTCGCCCCCTATCGGCCGAGACCTCGTTGGTGGTCTGTCTTAAATCATGGACTTTTGTTTTTTGTCCAATTATAATTGGTGGCACTGAGTAAATGCTCGATTAAACGAGACTAATTTGCGACTTTTTCGTGTCCGTTAATTTAGTCGTTTGACCCCTTGACCCACCCGAAACGGAAGTTTTGTATGTATGTACTGTAGATGGTTGCCAAAGTGAGCTTAATTAGGTTTTTACGAATGTCAGGAGAAGCAAATTGGACAAAGTTTTTGAATTATTTTTGGGTAAACACAGCGTGCTCGTGGAGCTTATTATTTAAGACGAGTGGGCTTTCCAAATTGGGCAAAAAGTGGACATAAATTAATCTCCTAATTAAAACTGAGGCCATTTTTTTGGTTGGAAAAATTGAGAAATCGGAAATGGAAATGGCGAGTGGCGTTCATTAATAATGACATTACCTCCAAAAACGCTACGTCATTCATTCGCTTTCATTACATTTCAAGCTTACACGAGCATTGGATAATTTTTCGCGCGCACCTAGTGGCGCAGATTAAAAATACGAGTCAGGTGTAGGTGCATGGGACTGCCTTTTTGTGACCTTTTGTGGGGAAAGGTTGTTGTTGTTGTTTTTAAGTAAAACTTTTTGTATTTGTTTGAGGAAAATTTTTTGGTTTTGTATGAGGAAAACTTTTTTTGTTTTTAATTAAGGAAAAACGTTTTGTTTTTGTCGGAGAGCATTTTGTTTTTGTTTGAGGAAAACTTTTGTTTTTGTTTGAGGAAAACTTTTTGTTTTTGTTTGAGGAAAACGTTTTTGTTTGAGGAAAACTTTTTGTTTTTGTTTGAGGAAAACCTTTTGTTTTTGTTTGAGGAAAGTTTTTTGTTTTTGTTTGAGGAAAACGTTTTGTTTTTGTATGAGGTAAACGTTTTTGTTTTTGTTTGAGAAAATCATTTTAATTTTGTTTGAGTAAAACGTTTTTGTTTTTGTTTGAGGAAAACGTTTTGTTTTTGTTTGAGGAAAACGGTTTTGTTTGAGGAAAACGTTTTGTTTTTGTTTGAGGAAAACGTTTTTGTTTGAGGAAAACGTTTTTGTTTGAGGAAAACTTTTTGGTTTTTGTTTGAGGAAAACGTTTTGGTTTTTGTTTGAGGAAAACGTTTTTGTTTGAGGAAAACTTTTTGGTTTTTGTTTGAAGAAAACTTTTTTTGATTGTGTTTGAGGAACACTTTTTTGTTTTGGTATGACGAAAACTTTATTTTGATCGTGTTTGAAGAAAATTGGGGAAGAAACCTACGTGGTCAACACTAATGATAGTCATTACTAATGACGATATCCAAGAACATGTTCCTAACCAAACCACGCTCCGTTAATTAATGATGCCAAAATCCGGATTTTCATCATTACTGGCATCATTCAAAAAAATTTCACCCTACATGGTCAAATTCCACGTTTGTGGAATACCGTTATGATATGCAGTCGAATCTCGTTAAGACGAATTTCAAACGACCTTACATTTTCTTATATATGCTGTAATGTAACTCTGACTGGTTTCGATATTTGTTTCAAACAACTAAGTTGTCAAAGTATTTCTCAATTACCTTTCTCTGTTCATTCTTCTTCCACTATAATGTATAGAACATATATAGTTGATTTTCAGGACACCCTGTATTATCCAGAATCCCATTAAATGATTGGTTTCGGACAATTTAGTGAACCTTGGCATCGATTATAGGAGAAACCCAGGTGGTCCAATTTTCTCGCTTGTCCACCTCGTGTCAGATGGACAGTGGGCACCGGAAGTTGAATTTGTATAGAATTTGAATTGAAAAAAAGCCTCTGGAATTTCAATTGACAAGCGTGCTGAACGCCTGATAAATGCGTTTAAAATTTTAGAAATTTGGTTTTTTTAACGACACACCCTATATTTGCCGTAACAGCAGGTTTTTTTTCAAATTTTCCTGAAAATTCGTTCCTGTTATATGATTAATACGCGTGGGAAAATTGCTTTTCTGCAACTCGGATGAAACAATTGCTCGGAAAAGTTGACTTTTTATGGGTTTCTGCTTTGGTATTTTAAGTAATTTACGAAAATTAAGATTTCAATCTTATATTTGTATCTTAATTTCGATCACATTGATGGATGAAATTTAACACTGAATGTTGAGAATTGTTTCGCAAATTGTTTCTCAAGTTTTCACAGATAATTCTGCAAATTTGCATGCAGTTGTTTTTCAAGTTTTGATACAATTTTCTTTGAAAATTTTTACATTGTTTTGCAGGTTTTCACAAATTATTTCGTAAAATTTCATACAACTGATTACATTTTAACAATTTTCGTTACAAATATTCACCTTGTTCTGCAAATTTCACACAATTGTTTTGAAATTTTTCGTACGGAGAATTTTCATGCAAATGTTTTGAAAATTTTCTTACAATTGTTTTAAAAATTTTCATACCATTGATTTAGTTTTAAAGAGTTTTCTTCGCAAATATTCACATTGTTTTGAAAATGTTCACAAATTGTTTTTAAAATTCTCACAAATTATTTTGCAAATCTTCACATATATTTTTGGCAAATTTTCATTTACTAAATTTTCACATTTTGCGGTTGCATTATTTTCACAGTAAGTTTTTTGCAAAACAATAAAATATTATTTGTATGGAGCATTTCCGTAAAAATTCCATATGCTGCAAAAAGGAATACCATACGTTATGCGGACGAACCTCGTTAAGACGAATATGAAAACACGATGACGAATAGTGAAAAAAGAGACAGAAGACAAGCATTGTGATAATTATTAAAAGACGAGATTTTTTTGACTTATTTTTCACGAGTTCAAACACAATTACATTCAAAAAATTCATAATTATAGAATTACAACGAACGTTGTGTGGAAATTAAAATAATGTACAGGTACAAAAATGTGCACGGCATTTTTTCATACATTAATAATAATAATAATAATAATAACGCTATAGTACATAGAAATTATTTACAGTGGCAATTGTTTTTTTATAGTAAATTTTGTAACTTTTGTGAGAATTTTATGAGAAATTATTCACCGAATGTTGATATGATTACGTTGTTTAATGGATTTGATGACTTTGTAGCAAACTTTTACCAATTTTTTATGGCAATTTGCAAAAATCTTGTTTTGCAAATTTTCATAAATTATTTTGACAATTTTTAGCAAATGGTTTTTACAAATTGTCTTCAAAGTTTCACAATATGTTTTGAAAATGACCTCAAATTATTGTTCAATTTTCAAAATTTTCTTGACAAGTTTTGACGATTTTTTGCTAGTTTTTACAATTTGTTTTCAAGTTTTCACAAATTGTTTGGCAAATTTTCATATATTTTCCAAACGTTTCGCTAATTTCGGAAAATTGTTTGCCAAAATTCAAAAATTGTGTGTATATATATTGCATATTGCATATATATCGGCATATTGCATGGCCGATTGTACCAATTCTCTCGTTAAGTCGGCGACCATTTTGCCGATTAATGATAACGATCCGTTAAGAGTGCTTTTATGTACAAGGACAAATTTTAAAAATGTTATGAAATTCAGTAAAATTTTCTACGAATTCAGTAAAAATTGTGCGCAAGATTTACTCCAATTTTGAGTTACTCTGTTTTGCGTCCGATTAAATTTAACCGGAGTTTGGTGAAATCGGTCATGGCATGGAAAGTCGTAGAAAAGCGAAGCGTTGAAATTAGCTTAATCGTGGATTAAGGGTAATTAATCAGAAGACACGAACGAAATTAATTAATTTTACATTTAATGAACCGCAATAAACAAATTACATCCGTTAATTACGACCCCGAAATAATTGATTTTCCTATAATTAAAATGACGGATTCATATCATTAAAAATGTCGATTAATCGGTCGTTCAGCTCGTGTTAAACGTTAATGATGCAAACAGATACAAATCTTTGATTAATACGAATTTAATCGAAATTTTAAGTCATTACCTATTTTTATAAGTAATTAATTAATCAGCGTTTTGGATGACTAATTAATTGTCTGATAAGATTTTACAAATTAGTCATTAAAAAATCTAATTGCGTTAATTTGTCTAATTAATAATTTTAATTACGAATTTTTGACTCAATTTAGGAATTTTGGAATCAATTTACGAATTTGGGACTCAATTTACGATTTTTTAACTCAATGTACGAATTTTGGACTCAATGTACGAATTTTGGGCTAAATTTACGAATTTTGGACTAATTTACGAACTTTGAACTAAATTTACGTGTTTTGGACCAAAGTTTTGAAATTTATTGAAAACATTTCGTTAAAAAAACATCAAAATGTCAATAATTTTAAAAAATTTTAATTTTATATTGTCCGATTTTTAAATATTTTCAATTATTTTTATATCGACTCGTTTTTCACATATTTTATACGTGTAAAACACTAATGGCACGTGTTTCGACACGTTTAATCGGAGATTAAAGTTAACACGAGCTCGGCTAACGGACCGTAAAATTGCGTTTTCATGAAATTAGTAAAATCTTATTTAAAAAACACTAATTAAATCATCGTTTGATTAAAAAGTAATTATTTAAATTAGAATACTTCCACAAAAAAAAATTTTTAAAATTGATATAAATTTAAGCAAATCTCGTTCTACGTTTAATTGAAAAGCTGATTTTGTGTTAGTTTCGGTGAATTTGCTACGATGAAGTGAAATTCGTGAATTTTCAATGAATTTTTTTAATACAAATAATCACAAAAAGCAGAAGGAATTTGTATGCAGTTTTAGGGCAAAGGAACAGAAAATGCCCTTCGAAGGGCTTTTTATGGAACGGAGGGCACGATTCGTGGATTGTAAATTTTTAACGGCCGGTGTTAGATTTTCGGTATTTGAAGTTTTTGGCAAAACTTTAAACATTTTCATTAATTTCCGAATTTTGCCAATTTACTGTTTTCGTTCGACTTCGAAAACCCGGAGAATTTTGTGATAAATATTTCAAATAAGCAAATTTTGGGTTTCAATTAATTCAAATAAGTTTTATTCGTGGTTACTTCCATTCGTTTTGAATCATTTCAATTTGCAAATTCTATATTTTAATTAATTCTCATTTTCTAAATTTTCGGATTTTAATTATAAAAATTTTAATTTTCCAAATTTCGAAAATTTAATTGAATTCACATTTTCCAAATTTTCGGATTTTAATCATTTCAATTTAGCAAATTGTAGATCTTAATAATTTCAATTTTCAAAATGCAATTAAATTCTCATTTTCCAAATTCCATTTTTCAAAATTCATTTTCCATTTTTCAATTTTTACAAATTTCCAGTTTTTTAATTTCAATTTTCAAATATTAAATTTATTTCACGATATAATTTGTATTAAAAATACAACCGCGAAATAGGACCTTTAATGCAAATATAATTTTTTTATTAAAAAATAATAATTTCAAATTATTATCAAATTTATTTAAAAATGTAGTTTTACAAACTACGAATTTTAATTCATTGGGACCTAAAGTGTCTTTAATTGAAATTTTTTTAAATTTCACATTGTAGGTCCTTCTAAACCACCATTTTCTTAGACCAATGGACCGAAAGATGTTAAATCTTGGTTATTAATCTCCCATTAAATCTCCGATTAAAAGGGCATTTTCTGTACCTCCATCCATGAGCTATCGTACTGGTCAATAAAGATTCTATACAAGGACTTTTTTCTGTAGAAATAGAACAATCATTACTAGAAGGGCTAATAGAAATACACGAAAGCAGTTGAACATTCAATTAATTAAATTACCCCGCTAATTAATTTAACAAATTCATTAAATTATATGAAAAAAAGCTGGAAAAAAACCAACCGAAAATGACTTAAGTCAGTCGAAGGTCCGTAAGTCCGAAACCAAGCTGTTGATTTTCGTCGATTAAGGCCCTTTGGTAACGTTAACGGCCCCTTATAGATGGCGCTGATGTACTACCGCACGTTTTGTTTTTTTAAATATATTTATATATATATATATAATATGACTTGAATTTACACCCGTTTTTTTATAATGTCCGACTTCGGCCACTGACCAAGGTCCATTTCATTAATTTTTTTTAAATTTAAGATGGCGTCCCATAGCGGCCCCATTATATACCAGGAATTTTTTGGAACGTATAATTTTAGGCATATTTAAACATTTACCGCGAAATTTCTTTAAGACGAACTCGCTTAATACGGAATTCTGATATTATATACGAACTCGTTTTCGGTGCCCCGTCCTAGCTAGGGCATGGACGAATTAATGTTAATTTCTTCGTTTAAGACCAATTCCCAATTCGGATATTACGAATTTCCATCTAAAACGAATGGATTTTCGAGTTTCCTCGAGAAATTCGCGCATCGTTTCGTTAAGACGAATTTTAGACGATATGAAAAAAAAGGTTATATATACGTTAATAACAACGGGGAATTTCCGATCATAGTCTCATAGACTTGGGGTAGAATTTCATTCCAATTTCGATGGAACTTTAGTTCTTATCCGACGAAGTCGCGTTTTGTGGGATTTCCGTTAATGCGAACGAAACGGTTTAAACGAACGAATTTTGACTACGTCCCTCTAGATTCGTCGAACTTCGAACGCAAATCGTATAAGGACAAATATTTCTTTTTTTTTTTTAATTCTGATAATTTGAACTACGGTTTTAAACGAACGTATAATTTCGACGCTCCTCGAGAAATTCGTCTTAACGAGCTTCGACCGTGAATCATATAAGGCCAAAAAATACTTTTTTTTAAAAAAAAAACAACAATCTGATAATACGAAATATACGGTTAAACGACAGAATTTCGACGTCCCTCTAGATTTTTTTAACGAGGTAATTCGTATTAAGCAAGTTCGTTATAATGAGGTTCGAGAAAACTTCAGTTCAAATCGATAGTATGAACTTTTTCGGTTTAAACGAACCGTTTGTTTAACTTAATTCCGATAATGCGAACTGTAAATCGAAAATTTATGTCCGAAATTTTTTTTTTTTAAATTTCTGATAATACGAACTATACGGTTTAAACGAAGTAAATCTGGACGGTACCTCCAAAAATTCGTCTTAGCGAGGTATACGTAATTCGTATTAAGCGAGTTCGTTTTGAACGAGTTTGGATGAAACGTCATGTGTCCGACTTCCAGAAATTCGTCTTATCGAGGTTGGACCGTATCATCGCTGGGTATATAATGGGGCACTTTGGGGTAAGGGACCTTCTTTCAGATGTTGTTCTAAATTAATGAATGGAATCAGCATTCGTCCATGTCCGCCATGTCCTCCATGTCCTCGGCGTCTTTACCGGAAGTGGTGTGGTTATAGAGTCCTTGGGCCATGAGATGAAGGGCGAGCGAGTTGCGCTGACCGGAAGCCTTCTTGATTTTGGCCCTTTTGTTTTGGAACCATATTTTGATTTGCGATTCGTTCAACTGAAGTTCTCTGGCTAGATCTTGGCGCCTTTTTTCGGTCAAGTAACGATTTTCTTGGAACTCTTTCTTCAACCTAGCCAGTTGTTCGTTGGTGAACGCCGTTCGGGGGCGCTTCTCTTCCGGTTTCTTCTCACGCTTTTTCACGCGACGACTTCTGGGACCTAAAAAATACAAAAAATACTTTCCATTTTAGAGCTTTTTTTAAACAAACTTTAATTGAATGGATGTTTACAGTTTATCTGTACTTCCGTTTCAAAAGTGGCACAGCTCAACACAAAAAAAATTCTAGTGGTGATGCATCGTGAAATAAAACGGCGTTATGTCGTTTTTACTGAATGCGTAACTCGAGTTGAGTCCGTCTAAAACCGGAAATTGATAATGATTGAGTTGTGTCACTTTACAAAATGCTATAATGCATGGTAACCTCAGATGTGTCGTTTCTATCGAATCGTAGAGCCAGTTTAGTTGTGTCACTTATGAATTTTGAATGCGTATACGAATACTGCGATTTAGCACGCAAATACTAGGCTAAAAACTCAGATGTGTCGTTTTTACTGAACTCGTTTCGCTCGATTTAAGCGAAAATTAACAATTTTTTGAGTTGTGTCACTTTCTGAAGAAATGATTTGTGATGCATGAAACTGACACTTTTGAGTTGTGACACTATTGATGCTCGGATCGCGATGTGCGATTCTATAATTATTGGGCCAGGGTAAGGGCATCTGGCATTCTATTATTCTACCTCCCTTTGGTCGCCATCTTGCTACGTAATATTCGATCTGTGTCACGTGACATAAAATCGCAGCGCGCGCTCGTGTCGAGTGGACTGCCCTCTAGTTGCAGGTGGGCGTGGCTGGGGGAGGAGTCGGTTCCGCCTCCTACTTCACCAATAATCGATAAGCGCACGTGTGCGTGAACAATAGACGGCGGCCATGTTGGTTTTCGCCCTATACGCTACCTGGTTAGGATCGGACGATTTTTACAGCTTCGTAGAAACGAGAGTCGACTGGAGAACGCTTCCAACCTATCGTAGTTTTCGAACATCTCGTTAAGACGAATCTCGAGAGAATCGGGATGCAAATTTCTGTTCGTTTAAAGCGTAGTTCGTCTTATCGGAAGTCGGACAAAACGTTAACTTCAACCAGTTTCATCGAATAACCTCATTAAAACGTTTCTTTTCAACTGAAAATTCGTAATATCCGATTTCGGAATTCGTCTTAACCCGCGACCATCTGGTTTTTCGTTCGAGAAAAAATTTAACACGAGAGCCAATGCATTTTTCTCAAGTTTAATTTCGCCGCCATTACCTTCAAACACTTTTGAACGACGCGGGGTTTTCGGGGTTCTTCAGGGGCATTCCCTCACCACCCCTTACACGCGGCCATCTTGTTTTTCGGTGCGAATGCGCCCGATAAAAATCAGAAGTCATTTCCTTTTTCCATATTACAATGGGCTTCCACATCGATGCACAAAACGGCCGCAACAATGGATACTCCATTATCTTTTTTTAAGGGGTTCCACGCCCGCCACCCTCTAGGCCTTTTTTGTGACGGGGGGGGAGGGGTGTCTCCTTCCGCCCCCTATCGTACTTTCTCCGAATTACGGGTTTAACACGCCTGACAAAACAAAAGCCACGCCCATTGTTGCGAGACTGCGGTTCAAAATGGCGTCCCCCGGACCCCCCTCCCCCCCATATCACTCCCTCACCCCTCCGAGGGGTGACACCCCCTCCTTTCGGAGCGTTATTTATTCCCGCAACAATAATATTAACGCGCTTTAACGCGTAACGCGTCAGTCCGTGTAACGCATTCCTGACGCTCAATTTGGAAAGAAAAATAACTGCGATTTTCTAAGGGGTACTCAAAAGAAAACCGCTTATAGAGAAGTCGCTTTCGCTACGAATTTCTAAAATTTCGGTCTCTTATTTCCAGTCCGCGTCCTATTATTTATATATATTCGGTTATTACGAAGTTTCGGCTGAAATCGATGAATTTTTTTGGACTTCCAGAGCATTCGTGCTGCATGCGTTTCGTTAAAGTGAACTAGACGATCTGAAAAAGGGAGGTACGTTATAACGGAAAAGTCTCCGATAACGATCCCTGAAATAGCGCGTTTCCAAAGCCTAACAAAACGACACAAATCCGAAATTCAACTCGCAAAAAATGCGTTGCTCCCCGTGTTAAATTTTCATAAATATATATATATATATTTTTTTTGAAATTTAGTCCAATTTACAATCCACGTACGCTCTTCATAACGTTCCCCGAAAGAGCGCTTCTCAAAAGCCAACCAAAACGACACAAGTCCGAAATTAAACTTGTGAAAAATGCATTACTGCCCATGTTAAATTTGTTTTTTGCGTTTCCATCCCATTCCTTTTTCCTCGATGCTCTCTGTAACGATCCCCAGAAATATCGCGCTTCCAAATCAAACCAAAACGACACAACATCGAAATTCAACTTGCAAAAGATGCATTGCTCCCCATGTTAAATTTTCATTTTGTTTTGTATTTTTCGAATTTTGTCCAATTTTCAATCCTCGTGCGCTCTTCACGACTATCCTCGAAATAGCGCGTTTCTAAAATCAACCAAAACGACACAAGACCAAAATTCAACTTGCAAAAAATGCATTGCTCCCCGTGTTAATTTTTTTTTTCTTCTTTTTTCGGACACATTTGGTCGGCGGGGGAGCGACGATGACGTTGCTCGTTGATCGCGCGTGCAGCGGGTGCTGACATCTGACCCCCGATGACCGCGTGGCGGCGATGACCACCCAAGTTTCTGACGCTAGCGCTGACCGCCAGAGGGCGTCAGCACTCACAAAAGCAGCGGGAAGTCTTATTTATGGCTCGCAAATCTCAAAGCTCGCCTTCGAGGGGGCTTCATAAATTATTAAAAAACGAAAACAATTAACATAAAAATTTCGGGTTCAGGAATGTTCGCTATTTGCCACGTTCTGCTTCGATAATTATCGGCCACCAGGGCCAAGGGGGCGCTGCGTGCCAATGTTAGCCACCATTTTGGAAAGTCGACGAAATAATTCAATATTTTTGAAAAATTTAGCGATGATAATTTTGAAAAATGTTCGAAATAAATTACAAATGTTGAAAGTTTTACGAAACGAGCGTTGGAAAATATTACAAATTTGTATTCGGAAATTGCAGAAAATTTGGAAAATTTGTAGAACGTTGCAAATTTTGTAAATTTGTCCTCAGAAACTGTTAAGATTTTGATAAGATTGTCCTCGGAATATACTGTACATGTAAACGGACGAATAATGTTCGTTTAAGCCAATTCCGAATACGGATATGACGAATTTTCGACTAAAACCAACGAATTTTGGAGTAAAGCGAATGAAATTTGGACTAAAACGCGTGCATTTTCGACAAAAACGAATGAATTTTTGAGTTCCCGAGCATGATCGCTACGTTTTTCGACGAAAATTAAGACAAACAAATCGTGACGTCCCCTCGAGATTCGTCTTAACGGAGGCTCGACTGCGTTAGAAATTCGTATTAAACAAGTTCGTCTAAACGAGGTTCGACAGCGCGCCCAACGCGAGAAGGTGTAATTGCGAAAGTCTTTAATCGGTCTCGTTTAATTGGGGTTTAATTACAGAAATGCGATTTAAGCTCAGTCCCCCTCAAAGGGCTTTTATAATGGTGCTAAGGCCATTTGGCCTAATTGTCCATCATTTTCAAACAAAAGCAAATGGCCGCACTTAGCACTTAGGCCTACTATAATATAGAATGGGTCACGTGACGCGCGGGGGGTGATAAATAATTCCCTTAGTCGCAAATTCGCGGCGATAAAACAACTTCATTAAGAGCTAAAGCAAAAGCAGAAATTAAGCAATGTCACGAAAGCCAATTATTATACGACCCAATTTGCATATTTAAGAAGGTCACGTGTCCCATTTATATGCCCGTATAGCACGCTAATAGCCTAACCTGCTTTGGAAACGTACGTTGGTCTGGAAGTAGGGCAGCCATATTTGATTATTGTCTTAATTTTATAAAAAAAATACCGTATTTTCAAAAGTATAAATAAGAATTTTCATAATGTTAAGAATTAAAATTTAAAATTTGTCTGGATATTTCTTCGATATCTTCTGGAAGCGAAACCTGATTTCGAAACGCACGTTGGTCTGGAAGAAGGGCGGCCATATTTGATTATTTGACCGGTTATATTTTTATGGAATTTTTATTATCGAAATACATATTCGTAAAAAATAAATAAGAATTTGCGGAACAAGCGTGACTTAAAATTAAAACAAACATTAATTGTAACATTCTTTAAAAAATAAATTGTTTTATAATTTTAATTAATTTTGTATGTTTACATTTTTTATCTTGAACGAATTAAGAAATTAACACGATTCGTGCATACGTATATAAATACCCTACATGGGACTGGGACTGGAAATGAGATCGTGATATCAGAATTTCGTATAAAGCGAGTTCGTTTTCACGAAACGTAGCGGGAATGCTCGGGAACTCGATAATTTCATAAGTTAATATTTAACGAAAAAATTTACACAATTCATCCATATCCTATACATGGGACGGGGACTAGAAATGAGTTCGTAGTATCAGAAATTCGTATAAAGCGAGTTCTTTTTTTGGATTTCCACAGCTTCAGATGGTGCGTGCGATGCAATTTCGGTCGTTAATTGAACGTGTTAATTAAAAAGGTTAATTAAGCGTTGTATTTTTGGGGCTTCGTTACAAGCGGTATAAGAGGACCATCTGTTCGCATATTCCTCATTTGGCAGCTGCTGAAATTCTGCACTTAAAAAATCCACCTTTAATTTGATGGGAAAAAAGAAAAAAAAAAGTTGAACTTGAACAAGTTTCGGTATAAAAGTGCGTTGTTTATCAGCTTAATTAGCCGCATTTTTGGCCATTTTAATTAAACGCTTTTAATTTTATATCTCTTTCTCGGCCTCATCTTCATTAAGGTTGTTTTTTCCGCCGAGATATAATTGCATGCATTAATTGAAGAGGAACGTCGAGATCCCCCTTCCATTTTAAGCGCCATTGTTGAAAATATTTACATAAAAATTCAATAAGCAATTGAATGGAATAATTACTCTTAATAAGTTTGATTATAGTATTATTTGGCATTGTTTATAGAACGTGTTTATCAAGCGCTCTTGTCCGTAAAAAGCTCGGTTTCTGAACTAAGTGTTTTTATTTTATAAGATCAGATTTTGAAATCACTATACCAAAAACTATATTCAGGGTCCCCCCTTCCCCCCCACCACCCGACCTGAAAAACCCCTGGAAAAGTCAAGGAACTTGAAAATGTGTGGAAAAGTCAGGGAAATGCAACGTAGGCTATATATTCATATACCATGACCCAAACTTAATGACATGTGCACGTGGATGGTCTGCATGCAGGGCTATGTTTGAAATTTTTCAAGGACAAATTTGAAAATTTAATGAATACAAATGTACACAAATTTCAAGCCATAGTACATGTATTCCAAAGGATAAATTTTCAGAAGATTCCCTGGACAAATTTGCGAACTTTTCAACCATACTGTATTCCATGCGGTACAAATTTACATGTATAACATTTGTACACTATATATTTTAGATTTTTCAAAATTTTAGATTTTGCACACTATTTTAAAATTGCAAAATTTTCAGAAATTTTCCAAGGACAAATTTACACAAATTTCAGCCTACTCCGAGGATAAGTTTTCAAAATGTTCAAAAATTTTCCAGTACAAATTTGCAAAAAAATTCAAAAATTTTCCAGGACAAATTTGCAAAATTTTCAATCTGTATATTGTATGCCTTATAGGACGGGTGACTGGAAATGATTTCGTACTATATAGCAGAAATTCGTATTAAGCGAGTTTTTCTTAATTCCACGACAGTTCTTCGAGTTCCATCGAAGAACATTATAATATTAATAAAACCCGTAAAATTTCTCCATTTAAATTATTTTAAAAAATTCCAATTCATTTCAAAGTGCATTATTTTCAAGTTTATTTGATTTTTTAAATTTAAAAAAAAATTATTTCCAACTATATATAGCATTTACGAATGTTCGAGTTAACGATTCGATCTTTCGCATCGTCGTCGCATTTTTTTATTGGCATTTTCCAAATTTCCAAATGTATAGCGGGGATGGGGCATTTAGGTCCCAAAGCCGACCAAGTTCGGAAGGTGCCCAGTGCGAGAGGTGCCCACGTTCGGAGGTCGATGCGCGAAATAGCCTAATATTTATACATGTACATGTATAACGAATTTGTGCTAACTCACCTAACTTAATGCGTGTTGCACCACGCGTGGTTAAGCAAGAACCTATATATACTGTATGTATATATGCAGCTCGCACCGCGCTAATGGCTCGTTTGCCATTTTGATTAATGGACGGTTAGGCCCAAATAAATTAGGTTTATTTCTAAAGGCCTTTTTAATTGATACGTGTTTATTTGCATCTCATTTGAATAAGTGAATTACGGCTTTCGAGGCTAGGCTAATGAAATTTAAGGATTAATTAAAAAGGGTGGATTTTCATTTCGTTATTCCAGCTAGCATATGCGGCTAATTGATATTTATGCGAATATTAAATCGGATTTCATTTTGCGCCGTTTTGCTTGCATGGGGCGTGCCATACATTTAAAGAAGTATAAGCTCAATGGAGACGCTAGATGGCGCTACCCATGGTTTTTATAAATATTACATGAGCCGTAATACATGTTCGTATAACGTGTATTTTACGTTATACGGTTTTTATAAATATTACATGAGCCGTAATACATGTTCGTATAACGTGTATTTTACGTGTGTTTCGAATATACATATGCAGCGTGGGGATAATGTTCCTTGATTTAAAACATCCATGTGCATGAAACGCCTTTTCAAACTTGTTTTCACGGGAACATGTTTTAAAAGCATATCTAGACACGTGTTTCATGCAACACGTTCGTAACGCGCTTTTCAACTTAATTGCATTATAACGTAAACACTATTCCTTACATGTTTTTCCATGCACATGTAGGCTATGCATTCTCATGCATGCAAACACTATAGTACTCAAACATGATTTCAAAACACTATTCAATACATTTTTTCCCAAACTTTCTCACATAAACACTATTCCATATACCATATGTTTTTTTCCAAACATTCTCATGCATGTCTAAACACTGTTCCAGTATACATGATCTTTTTATAAACATTTTTCACGTAAACACTATATTCCATACACGTTTTTTGCCCAAACATTCTCACTTAAACACTATATTCCATACATGTTTCCCCCCCTTCCCCCCCAAACATTTTCACGTAAACACTATACGTGTATTCCATGTTTTTTCCAAACCTTTTCATGCATGTCCAAACACTATTCCATTCATGTTTTTTTCCCCCAAACATATCTCCCGTAAACACTATATTACATACATGTGTTTTTCCAAACATATCCCACGTGAACACTATTCCATAAACTACACGTACATGTGTATTTAAAATATATAAAAATCACACGCAGGGCCACCTGCATCTTCGCCAGCAGGCAAAAACCAGGCGAAGATCTACGGCGCACCACCTAACCGACTCCGCGCAATGGCGCCACCTATCGGCCCATTTAATAAAGTGTGGGGGAGGGAGGGTAAATTAAAAGGTATACCGTTTTCTCCTATAAAGAGAAAGGGGGAGGGGTAAGGGGGTATATAGGGTGTGTGTTAAAATACGCGGGGATAATGAATAACAAAGAGCTAGACGCGTTGTTTTATCCCCTTTTTTCATGTTTTTCAAATGAATTGAGAAGAAGGAGGATATATTATTGGTTTTCCCCCCAGTTACATCAATCTGACATTTCATCCCCCTCTCTTTTTCTATTATTTTTCAACGCTCCGATTCTTCTCCTAGAAAATCAGCCACGGCGGTGGTTTTCCGAGAGATTCAATTAACACCCGGGACATGTCAACGTTGTTGCAAAAAAGGTGTATATATATGCGAATGAGTTGCACCGAAGCTTAATCAAATCATTTGCATATCGATCGAGAGGACCAATGGGGCCTCCATTAATTAAAGGAGGGGTATATAAAGAAATACTCGCGGTGGAACCTCATTAAGAAGAACTTCGCTTTATGCGAATTTCAGTAGTATACGAACTCATTTTCAGTCCCCTTCTTATAAAGGGTATGGACGAATAATGTTAGTTTTTTTCCGTTTACTATACTAATAGCAGAATTCGGATATTACGGATTTTGGGCTAAAACGAATGACGTCCCTCAAGATTAGTTTTAACGAGGTTTGACTATTAATCCGGGTATTTCCGGCCACGCGGGTCATAGGTCCATACACCGGTTAGGTTAATCGCCATTTCTCGAGCACTTCAATTCTCGAAAAAACACGAAGTTCAGTATAGGAATGTTTCCAAAATATCAGCTGTTGACCACCAGGGGTCAGTCTGTCGTCCGTTTTGACGAACTGGCATTTTTGCATAAGGGGTTAAAGTAGCTTCGAATGTCACGAGTCGTAAAAAAACAACCTAAAAACAATAAATCGGGCGGTCGTAAAAACAACAGGTATCTCACGCTGGACTTTTCGGGAGTTTAATGACGGCCATTAAGCGTCCGAATCCCCCCTTTGACCAGTGTCCACCTGCCGACCGACCCGCATTCCTACCGCAGTAGCGCCGCACGCTCTCCCCCTCCCCCTTGGGTGGGCCGATACGTCAAGCGCCACCTGCTGGACCAAATCCTAACCCAGGAGCCTATGCGCTCCGTTGCGGACATCCATCATTGGACGATGATTGACCATCGTCGAAAAACAAGCAGGACGTCGCCACCAGGGGGGCAGGCAGGCAAGATTTATCGAAAACAATAGGAAATGGTCATCCCTTGGGCCAATTAATTGTCCACCCCTGCAGATGACCGTCGTGCTCGAGTATCTATCTGGCATCATTTTTCAAACGAGGCAGGTGGCGCTGGAAGCCAAAATTTTATGAAAAATTTATGAACGGGGAATGGAGATGCTGGAGTTGATAAAATGATCAAAATCGGAGAGGAAATGACCATTTCCGGTTTTTTCGAAATTTAAGAAAACAACTAAATTTTGGCTATTTGAGAAATTTTTAAATTTTTTTGGCCCATCTCGAGTATTTTTCGAAATATTTGGCGTATTTCGAGCGTATTTAGAAGTTATTTCTTACCGCTATTTCAGGTATTTTCAAAATGTGGATCCATTTCACACAATTGTTAAAACTTTTGCATGATTAAGGTATTTTCGAAATTTTTGCTATACCTGTATTTCAGTTGTTTCTCTAAATGTTTGCGTATTTCAATTATTGTTAATTTTTTTGTGGAAAATTTTCCTTATTGTAGGCATTTTTCAAATTCCTATTGACGCATTTTTGGAAATTATTTCTGATTTCAGGCATCTGTCAAAAAACGTCTTCCTTATGTCAGGGCATTTTTCAAAAAGATTTCCTTATGTCAAGTATATGTGTTGAATGTGCAGATCCCTAACCGAAGAAATGCTCCACTCTGTTGTGATCAGCCTACCACAAAGGATTCACTTGGAATCCAACTGCTGAACTGGCATGCATGTAATAATCCATAGAATGCAGCCAGCATCGAAGAACACAGCAATTGAAGTAAAAAGCACTAATTTTCCCTGATTAAAACTAATTATTCGCGGACTTTGTATTAAAATTAGCTAGAAAATTAGAGTTTAAATTGAAGACTGTGAAAATGGACGACCTCTCTTTATTGAAAGCTTAAACAGGAGTGTCTGC
>JAQGAO010000353.1:0-37208 GCA_034697705.1 Ommatoiulus sabulosus | reverse complement strand
TTGTATAGTGACCACCTGTGTACAGTGACCAACTTTGCATTTTTTTTGGTGGTCACTCTTAACAGGTTTCACTGTATATTGGATCATCTCATCGCTTAATTCGATCAAATTGCCAAATGTTTACATAACGCAAACACGCGAAATAAGTTTGAACAGCTTTCATATAAACACGGACACGTTTGGACAAGGCGCATGCGTGCATCTAAGCATATAATGCATCAACGGCCCTGCTCGGATGGATTTTCTGCGTTATTTAGAAAATGAAATTTCCGCCGTTGCATGAAGCAGGCATCATGAAACACTATATACTTTTAACTTTTCTCCAATTCTGAAATATGTTACGTGATAATTGCATGATGATGAAATCTTCGTATAGTCCATTGTGTCTCATAAAGAAATACATTGACAATTTTTCATTTCCACTATATTTCTTTTGGCATAATAAGAATGAAACGATCATCGGTACTAAGATAACCGTTGCTGCCATCAACAGTCAACTTGGAAGTTAACATCATATCGTAATGGGATAAAATTCAAGTTTGGCTACCTATTTATTACTAGACACAGCGCTGTATATTATCTGAGAAGCCATGTTGTCATACGCTACCTTTGTGAAGCAGAATCAGCTAGCTATAGTTAAGTGAAGCCAAAATTGAATGGGCTATACATGTAATATTACTACTAAGTAATAAAAGTCCACGGGCAGCCGGATGATGTCAGTACTATTCTGTAGTACTTATACCTATGAAGTTGAACAAATTTCCGTAGAAAATCCTGACGTTTCCAATCAGATTTTGATTCAATTCTCATTCCGCTTTCAGGATATGTTCAACTATGATATGCACAAACAAATCTATCTACGCCTGCGCGGGGCTATTTTTTGTGAGAGACGGGCGGGCGGATATTTTTTATTTTCTCTATTTCGTAGGGGCGGAGTGCCACCAATGGGGCGGGCGGGGACGTTAAACAAGAAATAAATTTCCAGTGGCCTTAATTACGCGCATGAAAGCACCACATGCCCAGATTGTTCACTTTACCTCTTATGGTCATTGACTCCAGTATTCTGTAATTTTCATTTCGTTTGCAGCGTCAACGATGCGTTGTTTTTGCGAAGATTTCCACGCAACCATCTATTTTAAGTTTAGTTGAAATTCACAGCCGAATCCAAAATGGCCCCCGGTGTCTTTAAGGCAGGTCCTCGCTAATAATGCTTGCATTATGCAAAAATGACGCTTCGCACTTCGTTCATTAATGCCTGCCTTAAGTACGGAACTAAGTCAGGAGAAGCGAGTAGCAGCCCTGGGAAAAAGCCTGACATTTATGCTAATTGTGCGCATTTGCATATCTGCGCAGTGTCACGTCCCCCAGGAGCACGTGCCAGCGGGGGCCGATTTTACCAAATTAATGAGGTTTTTTTCGTAAGTGCCTAGAAGCGAGCTTGGCCTATGCCGACCCATTTATCACCCGTCTTCTGAGCAGCTCATTCCATGGGCATTTCGGAAAAGCGAGCCTGCGCGTCTGGTATATCGTATCGTATCCGGTTGAGCAGATTGATTTACGGAACGTAACTCAGGTTTCCGATCGCTGTATCGATAGCGAGGAAACGAGATTGTCATCCTTTAAGTTTGCAAAAAATGCATCGAGGCACGCTGAATGGGGGCGAGCTATACTATAGAGGGAGCTCAGCCAGAAAATACAAGTACTATGGCAGTCGCGGTTATCCTTGTATTAATTTAAACCAAATAATGCATTCCTTTTGCACACGTGGCTTCATGACTGCCAAGGTACGATTCGTAAATATTTGAGCTGATGAATGTTGCAAAATTGAAACCACATATTGGACCGAGTCATCTATTTTCAGCCAAACATAAATCAAATCCACCTATTTTCCGCTAAACGAAATTCAAATCCAGCTATTTTCAGCCAAAAATAAATCAAATCCAACTATTTTCAGCAAAACTCTATATCAAATCCAACTATTTATCATAAAAATCAGCAAGTCCTAATTGGGATGAATTGATCAGCAAGTTAGCTGTTTTCAGCGTATTATAAGGATAATGACTCCACAATTCGTTTCTTGTTTCATTTGGAAAGCTGAACTCAGTTCAACTCGGTCGAATACAGATAAGTTCAGTTATTTCCTGTCTACATTTCCAAGATGAAGCTAGTTCAGCTGAAAAATAAAACTATTCTTTATCTGATGTTGCATCTCCCTTGATTAGGTTTCAAAAAGATATATTTTGGAAAGTATTATTACAGATACAGTAGTAAATGACACAGGAAGAGAAAGTGAAAATGTCCAAGATTTTAATCATACCATCACAAATATTCAATGTGAGATGCTCGTGTCACACGACACACGGTAGTCCAGTTCGGCCCATAAAAGCTGAAGTGTGTCCCTATCAATATTGTTCACGGCAGCTTGCAAACTCGAGCACAGAAAACGCTTTCTGCTAGATAGTCGCCATCTTGGTTACTGGGTTCGTGCTGCCACCTATGCGTATAAAGCAAAGTTTGCAAAGTGCGCGTTTTAAACTTGGACTTTTTACCTTTCTTTTCGGGTGTCATTTGATATTATATCAGCAATACTTTGTTCTGTATATATTTTTCAAACCCGATGATTCTTTTGTAATAACCCTGTAATTTGCATCAATTCCAGCATTTTTTTAAAAAAATTCAAAACTAATGCATGGATCTTTCATGAATGGGATATTCACATTTCCTAGTTATTGACCTTCGATATCAATAGGCAAAAAGTATTATTGAAGATATTACATTTTATGTCTAAAACTGTCTTCCGTGACTCGTCGCTGTCCAGCTGATTCAACGCATAGCAGTTTTTTGAAGCGTGTGCTGCCTTTTTTCCCGCACTTTCAGCGCGGGGCATGCTGGGAGTTGAGCATACCTACATGTTCAAGTCGTACATCAGCGGCGGCGCTAGTGGCGCCCCTGTTGAACAGGTGCATTCCAGCGCCCTCACCTCTTGCCTTCACCGTCCGGCAGGTGGAGGGGCTTGGCGTCATGCCTTCAGGGATAACTGTTTGTAATTCTTCTCGTAATGAGTTTTTTTTGGGAGGAGGGCTGCGGTGGCGCCCTCGCATTCTTGCCTTTTCATGCCGACCTGTTTTTCGCCAAATTCCGTTTCCAGGCTCTCGTTCGAAAAGCCTCTCTTTTACCTTTTCAATGTATTTGGTAACTGGCTCCTAGGAGGTCCACGGACCTGCGGTCCGTCGATTTGGAACTACGCCCACTGAGTCGCTGCTTGTAGGTGGCGCTGCTAGCTATTCAAAATACTGGCTGCATCACAGTTTGAAATTTCTGGAAATGGGACAATTCTTAGTTATGAACAAATGGGAGTTCGCAATGCGTCCAATTTGCGCTCGGAATTAGTTTATTTTGCACGAGAATGCGCACTTCCTTTGGTTTCGAAATACGCCGCTAGGTGGAGGGTCGATCGGTGGCGGTTTGGATATGCTGTCATACTTGTCGCGGTCCTTGTTTTTAAGCTCTTTTCTCGTCCGGGGTGATCTATGTGTTCCATGCAGTGTGAAATTAAGGCTGAATTACAAAGAAAGTAGGGTCGACTGGTGTTCGTTCCCCCTTACGCTAAAGTGCCACCGAATTTACATAAATCGACAGAAAGGAAAACAAGTTTTTTTAACATGATTCTCCATGGACACGTTTCCCCATTTTCGACCCTGGAGCACGGCGATATCACTCCGTCTATAACTTGAAAACGATCCTCAGTCTTGGAACCTGTTGTGTATACAGTAATAATAATGCAAGTTAAAAACGGTAGGTGGCGTTGGGGTAAAACCCTCCCACCTATCCAATGGCTAAACCTTGCATGACTACAAGTTTGGCTATGAATTCTGACTTGAAAGCTCTTGTTTAATTTTTCCACAAATGTCAACACGAATCGTACTGTGGAGAAAAGTTTTTAACATGTGTGGCACATTTAACTTTCTCGGCATATATCTTTTGATTTCTTATTTTTGTAACTGTCCTAATTCGAATGTAGGCCAGATCCATCGAATATTAACTTTTTTAACATTAGGGGTAAACTGTACTCTGACAGAAGCTTTACGAATGGCGCTTTGGCAGTGGTGGAGTCACGTGGGCCAATGTGCACATGTACTGAAAACATACAGAATGTACTGTAAAACATAAATCCACATAACATATGAACATCAACATGTACTAAATATTTTATGCATGAAAGGAGGGGGGGGACGCTGTGTACATGTAAATTATGGACGGCCCCTTGGCTGGGAAAAATTTGAAACGTTTTATACCGAAGAAATGCTTTATTTCATAAAAATTGTCATTTGTGTTTGACTGGGTCGCGTTTCAGGTATTGGCTCTCGCTGAAAAGTCAATAAACAATAATTTCGAAAGAAAATCAATGATTCCTTGTTTGACTCATGCGCGCGCAGCGCCCACTAGTGTCACACTTCTACGTTCCTCCCCATCAGGGTCTGAAGGCCGACATTGCACAAGGTCTGAAATAATTATACATATAGTCAAAAAGCACGTTATCTCGTTGCACACGGGTCGAACTACTACAAACGGAAGCTGCCCAACGATCGTTTTCCTAGTCTTTTAATTCGTTTGCTTGTTTCATCAATAAAAACCCGTTGAAGAATCAGCACAACCTACCTTCATTCCCCTTTCCTACCTGCCGACATGGACCCGTCCCAGGTGCGTCGCCTCACCTGGCCGTCGGTGGCGCCACCGTCTGCCGCGGGGAGATTAGGGTGGGCTCAGGTGAGGGGAGCGGGCAACAAGCCACGAAGTTAACAAAAGCAACTCCGAAAGAAGCAGCTTTTTTAGTTCTTGGAGCGGGCCAAAAAGCCATTTTCGTAGTGCCAATGGCTGAAACTTAGGACGCCATGGCCCGCACGGAGTTGTCTCCCGGATTATCACTGTCTCCGTCCGTTAGTCCGCGTTAATCGACGTTAATCGGAGTTGACCTCGAGTGCTCAGTGCGCGCTTACCATAACGCGGTGCGAAATCTTGTATAAGGAATGGCCAAGTTGCGAATTCGTGTCTGGATGTGAAACCGCAGTTCGACGCCCAATGGAATATAGGAGAGTAAATCATACGTAGACATGGTGCAGGTAAGGTCATTGATTATTCCACAATCATTCCATCGGATTTGGGGCGCATGACGGTAGGCCTAAGCTGGGAAGGTTAGGCTTAGTGCAACGTGGATGGCTGGCCTAAGGGAAAAACCAAATTCCTAACCAGCATACCTTCCGTGGCACCCCTTTGCTCTCTGGAGGCTGCCGACGCGCGCCCTACGTTTCAATGACTTTCAAATGGTGAGGCTATATTTAGAGCAAAAATGTTGCAAATTTCGGGGGCTGCAAGTTGGTGTTGCTCTTCCGTTGGAATGACGATTTGAATTCTTGGCTCGGATTGACGATCGTTGAGTCCGTTCACCCAAATCTTGTGTGGGATGCTCCTGTACGAACGGTTGGACTATGCGTTGGGATATTGGACTGGAACGTGAGCAGGGTTGAATACAGGGTGTGATAGAAAGCCCCCGAAGTGGAGGGATCTACCTTTGGGAAGCCCCCGAAGTGGAGGGATCTACCTTAGGGTGCAAGTCCCGAAAATTCGCCAAGCGACTTTTCTTGGACACCCTGTATTTGGCGAGCCAAATCGAGGTAAATGCACGGAACATGCGTTTGCTCCAGATGTTCCGTGGAAATGCTCCAGGTAATAGCTTTGTACATCAGCAGGGTGCGTACAGTGTTTGCTCCGTATATGTTCCATGGAAATACTCCAGGTATTCGCTTGGGACATCAGCAGGGTGTTTGCTCCAGATACGTTCGATGGAAATGCACCTAGTGTTGGTTTGGGATAGCAGCAGGGTGGGTGCAGCTGTTTGCTCCGTATATGTTCCATGAAAATGCGCCAGGTATTGGCTTGGGACATCAACAGGGTGGGTGCAGGCTGTTTGCTCCGTATATGTTCCATGGAAATACTCCAGCTAGGTATTGGCTTGGGACATCAACAGGGTGGGTGCAGGGTGTTTGCTCCGTATATGTTTCATGGAAATGCTCCAGATACTGGCTTGGGCATCAGCAGAGTGGGTACAGGGTGCCCGAAGCGCAGGAACCGTTGGATGTCCTCAAAATTCGGCGAACGATTGTTTTTGGACACCCTGTATGTGACGCACCAAAAAGCCCCCTTGAAGGTGCCTTTGGAAACGAGAACGAACGATCGTGCTATATGCTTGTTATCTCGCTCAAAAGTAACTTCGTGAAATTCTTAGTTGTTGTCGCAGCTAGCAGTCTCTGAAATACTCCTATTGGTGGCTTTTTCATGGTGATCTGATGAACAAAGTTAACATTTGCCACTGCAATATCCATTTCTTTCAACGAAAACATTGTGTAACTCTCAAAATTCTGTTGTTTGTTTGTCACTTGCTGCGAGGCACCTCAAAGTTATAGGTGGGCACTCCTTTAAACTAAGGATAACCTATCGTCTTTAACAAATATGCATTTTATACTCTTGAATCGCTTATAACGTGGTCTGAACTGGGAACCAAGTTTTTGCAGATTGTTTCAAAATTGAACTGATTTTCGTAATGTGCTAAGATTGACTCACCCGTATCCTCACAAGAAATAGCTTTGTAAATAGTTTTTTTTAATGTGCACGGTGTTAATTGTAGGCTATATTTACGGATGTTTTCACTAAATCCATTTCAATCTCACTTAATTTGTTTCTTTTTACCCCATATTCTCTTATTATCGTTGATGTGTGCCAAAAGTGTTTTACTTACATGTACAACGTCGTATAATTGAGTCAAACTTGAATCGAAGTACGTAAATGAATATTCAATATAAAGTGGACTCACATAAAATACTGTTGAAATCTTTAAACACCGTCGTCTCTGTTTTTTTATACAGTAAATGTACATGTACATGTAGGTCGTATCTAAATTATGAAATGTATATTCATGATTTTTTACTTACAGGAGTGGGTATAACTGAACATGAAAAGATTATAAACATGTTTTAGCCCAGAAAGTAGCAAATCTAGCATAATTTATTTTACAATGTATTAAACAAGCATGTTATCATGGTAACAAAGTATCCATAACCATGTGTTTCTTAACAAAGTATCGACATTGACATAACGTGGGATTCTTTAACAAAGTAGCAGCATTATAAGTACCATAACGTGGGTTTCATAACTTTCATAAGTATCGGTTTGATGAAGATTCGACATAAAAAGTACCATGGCACATAATTAAGAACTCGCTTAATGCGAATATTTCTGATACAACTTCATTTCCAGTCCCCGTTTTACAGAATATGGACGAATAATGTTAATGTCTTCACTTAAGACGAATTCAGAATTTGGATGTTACAAATTTTCGTCTGAAACGAATGAATTTTCGAGTTGTCTAGCATAGGCGCTACGTTACTAAACGTACTTTTGACAATATGAAAACAGGTACGTTAAAAACGGGGAAATCCCCGATAAAATTTGCAACACTTTCCTGTACATATATGTGAGGTAGGATTTCATCCAAACTTCGATGAAACTTTAGATTTTATTGTTGAAGCCGTGTTTTGTTTGACTTCTGATAACACGAACTGCTTTTTAAACGAACAAATTGTCGTTAGTTCGACTGTATTGCAATTCCATGTTGTTGGTTTTTTTTTTTGTTGTTTTTTTTTGCTGAAGTCTTTAATAAGAATTTGACTATCTCAGGTACGTTTTGAAATGTGATGCATTTCACTCGAAAGCACTTTGTAATTCGACATCTTCAAGTGGTCGGTAGTAGAAATTAAATCCCATGTTTCGGCTTACACTAGTACACATAATGCGCATTTTGTATATTTATATGCTGTGATATTCATTTTGATGTATAGTTTCCAATTCTAGAGTGCTTGAATAAAGGGACATAGTCCTGAAACGTAGCAAAGCAAAATTGCTGTTTGGTCGTTGTTCTTCATCGATGTAATTCATTTGAAAGCACTTCGTGTTTAAATTTATACAGTTTTTGAACAAGCCCTATTTCCGTCATGTAGGGTTTGACAGATTTCGATATAAAGTTGATTTCGAGCGCTGGATGGGTGTCGCATTTTCAAGGTTTTTTTTTTTTTTTTTTTAAATCAAACCGGTTCGGCTAACGAACGAAATACGCGGAATGGCGAGTTTATAAACTTGCAGAAAATGCATTCGAGGCAATGAATGGCTAGCCGAAAACTAAAGAATGGCCAGCTCGCCCACGCTTTGAACCCGTGCTTTATTCCAACTACAGAACCAACTTGACGGATGAAGGAAAGTTTGGTAAAAGCAAACCCATATTGGTTCGGTTTTAATGTCTGCGCCAAATATATGGGGTCGTTCGAGATTTCTCGGATAACGAACAGGTAGATCCCCCCTTCCGTGTGTGTGCTTTTTTCCCCCTGTTTATCAACGCGCAATTTCCCGTCCACTTGAAACTGGAACGGTCCAAGATGGCGTCTAGCACCGTTTTAATTGCGGAAATTAAACGGTAGTGGCAAGCTGCGGGAAGTGCGCCGTGCAAACGCACTTGTCGCACATGGTTTGCGCCGTTCACGACGTCGTGTCCAATTAATGCACTGTTGATTCCAAATAATGAAATTTGCGCGCAGGAAATATAATTAGGACTGATTACATTCCACCGCAACGTTTATTAATGCGATTATTTTTGAATTGCCGCGACGATGAATGGATATTACGCGTCTTATTAATTCTGCGAAAGCCTTTACTGCTTGTAGATTTCTACTCGATCATCCGCAAGAATGGAGCAATGGAAGTCGTAGAAGTTGATCATAGAAATTATACTCGTTCCCTTCATTCCCCCATTTTTTCCCTACTTGCAGGGAAGTGTGAAGCTGCGTGTCTGTGCATAATAATGGGGATTTCCCCCAATCGATTGTGCTGTTATATAACTGCATCTCGAGTACATGCAGTTTCCGAAAATCGGATTTGTTTGTCTCCAGCGTGCAATGTTTGTCACAGTTCCAAAATGGCGACAGAGGGACGTGTAGATGTGTTAACTTTGTCCTTTGCTCCACGAATGTGCAACTCTTGATCTTTATAAAGTTATTAGAAAATATTTAACGTTTTGATTTGAAGACGTTTCCTATGATTTAAAAAGTAATATCAATACTTTATACATTCCAGAAGGATTTTTCACAGCACATGTAAAAAGTAAATTAATTAAGCATAGTGAGAATGAGGGGAAAATTGTCATTTAAGATTTTTTAGTTCTACCAATTAGTTTGGTCCGATTAGGTTTGTACTCGCAAGTGTACAGTGGATTTTCATTAATTTCTTGCTCAGGTTTGACAAAATGTATAACCGTGCTGTACCATTAAAATGTTCATGATCCACGGTAGTCTAGCATGTTATATTAAGTGGAATGAAAAAGTAAATTGAGCAAAGTGAGAATGATCGGAAAATTGAGGTTTAAGATTTGTGAGCCATTTCTATTAATTCTACACTATAACCTGTTAAAAATTTAAAAAATAGTATACTTTATTTAATTGCATCACACATGTCCTACAAAATTTGAAAAATTCTTAATTCATGGCCTTACTTTTCCTGTATTTCGTGTTACATAATTTCGGTGAAGTTTCTTGTTATCATCTGAGTTTATTGGCACCCTGTATGTACTGTAATTGAGAGCACATTCCAAGTTTGCAATTTAAAACAGCTGTAAAAGTCACGAACTAAAAGTTTTGCAAAAATAGGACGTAACGATATTTTCCCATGGGTTTAGGATTTTGACAAATATATGCGACCTAGACTCGAATTTCGCGATGTAAACCATTTTTTGTGTTGAATATTCGTTTTTTTTTGGTCGAAAAGTAGGCTGATATATTGCTTCCCAGAAGGAATACAATAAAGAATGCATTTTCGATAAGCCCATTTCATCCCTGCTAGGTTCATCCCCTGAACGAAATGATTAATTGTGCCAAAACAAGATGGCGTCGTTCAATATTCGCTTCTGATCCATTAACCTACATAAAAGAACAATGTTTTTATTCAGTGGCCTCTTATCGGATTCATACGTTTAGTTCGTTGGTCAACCAGTCCACTCCGTATTTTTCGGCTGGCTTATCGTGTCAACCGTTCCTCGTCCATGAATTATTAATAGAGAAAAATGGATTTTCGTCCATTGAAAAATTCATGAGATTTCCGATTAGTAGCATTACTGTGCAGAAGCTCATGAATTTGTGAGATTTGGCTTTGTCGTCTTAATGCATTGCAGAAATTGGCCGGGGTTACAGCCTTGCCACCGGGTGATGTACGGTGTCCTTTCTTCAGGTATATGAGCAGAATCATTAGTCATTAACCTCAAACGGTATACTTGTCCATGATTCCAACTGGAATCACTCATGAACCTTTTTGGAATCGCTAAATTGCTGGGTCTTATTCGAAATAGAATAATCCGAGATTCTCATTGAGAATCCCCTCCGGATCGTCCTCAACCAAGTGCTGTCTTTAAAAGCATTTTAGGCGTCGTTGTATACAGACAAGGCAGGGAATTGGAAGTACAATACATTGTACAATGTAGCGTTATTCCTTCTTGAAACCAGCCCTGGGAACGCAGTCATTTGTTTGGCTTCGCCCACCTGCTAGATCTCTGCCCAATATTTGCCCAAACTTATTGTCTAGAAGTTAGTCAACACAAAGGAATTTCTCAGTCGAACAATAACACGTTGTGTTGTGGTTAATGTCCTCCTGCGATATTTGAAACTAGTGGCTGCATGGGAAGCCACATGCACGTGTCACGGGATTCAACAAGTCGTTATATTCACGTTTGAAAAATAGTTGGACTGTTGCGCAGGCCTACATGGTCCTATTTCCAAAACCATTTTGTTATATGTACTGTGATACACTTATTTCTGAGATCATTTTCATGAATTGCTCCGCACAAATTTATTGATGCTTTGTCGAGCTGATGGATACTAGTATATGGCACTGCTGGATTTGCTGTCATGTTAAACCCCTTCGTAAATTGGACACTTGTTTAACTGGAGCGTTTTTCTGACGCAGTGTATTTCAGTAGAATCTATTAAAAATTTGACTGACGTTGATTTATACATGAACAGTACATGTAGCTCCGTAGATCCAAATGCATGTCGAATCAAAAAATGGATGTTTATTGCCCATAGCAAGCCCTTGAATTCAAAATTGTTGTGCAAGCAAAATATTCTCCGTATCTAATTTAATATTATAGGGGCGCTCATGAGAAGTGCGGGTAACTTCATGACTGTCCAATTTCATTTCATTCGTAAAGCTTCTGTGTTCCGCTACTGTTATCGTCTGCCTGAAATGGTCCAGTGGGAGTTTACTGCATTGGAAGTTTTTATACTGTGTAAACGCATCATAAATTTAATATTTTACGATGGTTCTTTAGAAAAATAATCGCAGACGAAGTGTCCTCGAATTATAGAATTTGTTTTGAACTGGCTTTAGATACTAAGGTATGCCGCGTACTATACAATCTGGTGAAATTCTGGCGCCATCTATGGTGCATTCGGTCAACCATTGGGTCCATTTTGTTCAATGAATATTTTTACATTATTCATACTGTAGCTGTCTCCGCGTCGAACATGTCGGTCTGTTGCTGTGTACCATTGTGCAAGCAGAACGTTTTAAATTTGAATGAAGAAAAGGTAATTGGTTTGAAATGTGCTCTATGCTTGTAGAACCACCCATTATCGTAGTTTTTAATGAAAATTGAATAGCTTTAAATATGACCGATAATTAAAGACAGCCTTTTCCATTCATTTCCAAAAGGATGCATTTTCTCCGTTGACTCACTGTGAGTCAACTTTTGTTCGTATAAATGTTTCAACACACCACTACACTTGCTTCCCACAACATGTCACGCCTAATTGTTCATTTCTCTAATTCATTTCCATTCTAGTTCATCCGTTTACTACAGACGTACTGTACTTCAAAAGTACCCCTAGTTTGTTAGTGTTCTCTGAAACGTCTGCGATTTGACAGTTCCGTCTTTGGGCCAATCCATTTTTTAAGATTATAGTTACTGCATATAAAGTACCACAATATATATACGAAAAGACCAGTATGCCGACTTTGTCCACTTTTCCCTAGCCATGTGCTCGCAGCGCCGCGTAGGTGTAAAGGTCCTGTAAAGGACGATGGGGAACGTCGTTCACTTAAGTGAGTTACTCACTAGTACTTCACTCACCAAAGTGTACTGTACTTCACTGAACTAGCTCATCGTTCACTAATTCAAACCGGATTTAAGTGAACTAACGTCAACTGTCGTTCACTTACTCACTTGAGTGAACTAGTTCTTTTTTTTTTTTTCCCGTTCATTTAATCATCTTTCACTCGTTCTGGCCGTTTCCAATTGGCCGTTTCAACATCAAAGGTGCTGACACGAAGTTGTATGCATGTACATGTCAATTTGTTTTGTCTTTCAATAGTTGAGGACATTATGTTGCGGTACGGAGACAAACCACCTATTGCGACAATAACTGGTCAAAATTCCAAATACTTTGTTTACATCCGGATCGTGCAAACTTCTTTCGAATGTTGCATTCTGGGCGGAGATTTGCGCGGGATCTTCCGCGCGCCACCTAGTGCTGGAGTTCTATAAACCCTGCTTTAACAAATCAACCTTGACCCGGTCGAGGTCTCGCGTTTTTACGAAGAAGTCGGCCTGTTGTGTTTTTTCCTCGCATTTTTAATAGATTTCTACCCTCCTCTCGCCATTTTTTCCTACAATTCGTGCCTCTAGAACTCGGCTCATAAATAAACATTCCCGCGCGCGCTGCCTGCTGCAAAATTCCACTCATATTTCAGCGCAATTTAGCGAGGGTCAGTGATGTCATTTGCATGGTAATAATTTCCCACAATAAACAGAGGTGCGCTCGGTACTATGGCGGGAAATGCTGCTGACCCCCCCCCCCCCATCCCTCTCGAGGTGACCCCTGCGAGCGCCCCCTCGCGTGACCTCTTCCAAGTGTGAATCTTTGCTTCGCACGAAGAGCGTTCGCTTCGTCGAAACCGGATTCTCGAGTGCGCGCCTACTTCCGTTCATCTCGTGGCCAACCTTTAGCTTACCTGCGAAATAAGTTGGCTTTTTTTTCAGCGGTTTTGGCACGAAAATGCAGCGATGCATGCATAAAATCCGTGTTAACTTCAAAACTTGTTTTTTTTTTCTACTTTGGTAACGCATGCCTCATTACGTATTCCAATTATGACTTCGTGTTGCTCGTCCAGGTACTTCTTTCTGGTGATGCCATTTTCGTGTTCGAATGTGGGCCTCCGATAATAATTAATGATGACCCACTAAACTTTGGTGTAAACTTCTGCCCCTGTTCCCCTGCCGGGACGTGCTGGCATATACCCGCTATAAAGTGCGAAAGGCGAAATTTGGGGGTTGGAACTGCGCGTGAGACGTGTGATGTCATTCGTGAGAAACGGCATTGTCACCAATTCTCAGCTTTGAACTTCTTGTAATGGCAATTGCCGAAATCCAAGCGCCATCTATGGCAACTTATGCACAACAGCTAGAATGGCGGCTAGATATGCGCTTTTGTTCGTAATATGTTTGGCCATGGATGAATTGCAGTTATTAGGGGCACAGCATTTTTCTGTAAGGAAATGCCAGGGTCCAAAGTGGTATTTTTTACCAAAGTTCTATTTTGCATTGCAAATCCTTCATGGCGAGGAATTTGTGCCAAGATGGCAGCCATGGGGTTGCATTGTGACGCTTTACTATAACAATGGTCTCCCTCGACTCCGAAATGTCTCGTCTTACAAAACCTACCAATTTCTGTACAATGATTTGTCTCCTGAGAATTACTAAGTTACTTCGTGCCTTTGAGAAATTGAAGGTTGCACATGGTCAACCTAAGAATGCGGCATGGACCATCCTTGCGAACCATGATACTACGATAAAAATGATGAAACGTGGAATCGATGCCTGTTTATTATTTATATTTTGAGCAATTAGTGGACAGTTTTATATTCATATCACTATATTTATGGAGCTAATTGAGTTTTTATGACGAAGTCGTTGACCCTTGAATGCGTGAGATTCGAGCAACCATCTTGGTTTCATGTCCACTTATCAAACGTTTTAGATCCATCTTCCCATGATTTATAGATGAGTAGCCTTCTTTTTGAGTACTTGAGGTGAGTAATTTGTTGGTCGTTTATAGGATTTTCCTGTGAGAAAACAGTTTGTTAGGTTTTAAGATTGAAAAATTGATAATGATCTTCCAGTTATCAAATCATTAAATTTCAATTAAGCTGTGGTTAAAAAGCACAAATGTCTATTCTAAACCACGATGTGCATTAATTACTAAAACGCCAAACTTTTCTTAGGTGTTGCGGTTTGTAAATAGTTCGTTTTATTTTGGAGGTGATGCAACTATACATGTACAAGATTGTATGATTTTAAGGTTAACGGAAAATGGGCTTAAAATGTTGTCGAATGCGTTGCAGTATAGTGTATATTAATGTACTCTATTATCTACATGATGTGGGCATTCTTGCAGCTTCACAAAATTTGAAGACGTCATCATAAGTGAAAGAAAATATGAAAGAGGCTAAAGGTGACGTTTTGACGAGATAACATATCTTGAGTTCTCTGTGTTTATGCAAAATATTTCGTGCGCTATGTGCAGCGTAAATGCAATAATGATGAGTAAGACTACCATGAACACGAAGAATTATTTTTGACTGAACCATCATTACAAGGGTGATCTGAAGGTCAAGGGGATGAAATCGCGTGTTAGGCATCGTCTGGTATTATCCTGGAAAAAAAAATGTACATATTAATTGCCACAAACTGCGTTGTTGAATGATGATTCTGAGAATGTCGGTGAGAACTCCTAATTCCGTCGAGTTTTCTTACTTTCCATATATAAGCGACCTATTTCTGTCGAATAATGATTTCCTTGATTGAAATTCAGAAAATATCTCTTGCAGCTATGATTTCGATGACACGCACATTGATAGACCTATTGTAGAAATGGTTTGGTGAAATACCAATCTGGACCTTGCCAATTTCTTACAGAAACCATGTTTCTGAGTTTCTGATGTACAGTACGTGTATGTTGTGAGAAATGGTTGAACCATGCATGCAGGTTTCTGAGTTTCTGTATTGAAAGTATGGTTTGAAGAGCAGAAAAGATTTGCAAGATGTTTATCCCTGGGTTTGAACGATTCATAAGCGGTGCAACGTTGTCGATTAATAAGATGTTTGAAATCTGATTATTTCGATAAAAGCAATCGTTTGGAAGACTTTTTTTGTCTGCTGTGGGACATGGAAGACAATTCAAAAGTATTGAAAAACTATTGTTTTCTGGAATTTTGAAAAATATCAATGAAAGGTACATTAATGATTTGATGGACACACAAGTTGAGAACTAGGTGACAATTGATGACAGTTTTTGAGAATGATACAGTATGTTCCCAAATTTCAAAATTGTGATGAAAGTATATGGTTTTTTAGCACGGAAGTTGATCAATTCTGAAATTCTTTCAGAATGCTGATAGAAAGCTACGGTTTCGAACACTCTGAAGTTGATCGAATTTGTTGCCTGGTTGAGTGTATGGGCGACCCCTAAACAGTGAAAAGTTGTCGGATATGATACAAATCTAAAACTCACCATTGTGATAAATTTGATTTCGTCGGCGCAGAAGTTGATCGATGGAGTCTGCCTCTCAGGGTGTAAATGGAAGTCTCTTTTCTTGAGCCAAATGACGATGAAGGCTTTGCATGGTTTTCTGGACGCAGAAGCTGATCTAGATATGTATTCCGTCAATGGGTAAGGACGACCCTTAACCAGGGCAAAATTGTCGAACGATGATGCTGCATGAACTTGTGAGACTCTCCAGGAAAGCGGTGGCTTTGAGACCACAAAAGTTGATCGATTTACCTCGCGCCTGGAGCATGGACAAGTATTTGCCAGCTTTCCTTGGCCCCCATAGAACAAGATCCCAGAACGTGTAATTTTCTTCAGCCGTAGGACTTCCTCTCATGTAAATCTGGCAGGGAAGGTGTTGTTTGCATTCCATATCGAGTTGCGAGTCTCTGAGCTGAAAAATCGGGCAAAAAACGGAGCAAATCTGGCGAATAACACGGGAAAAAGAAAACCGATCTGCTTGCACGCTCCAAATCCAATCTCCCCCTTTTTTCAGGTGAAATTGCGTGGAATTTAATTCCCGAAATGGGATATAGCGGTTGCCTTCCCAGCGACAATGGAAAGCGATTTCGAACACGTTGTGAAAGTTCAAGCGAAGCCAAATCGAGTTTAGAATCCCATTTTTGCATCTTTGCCGAACGTGAAAGATGTGCAGTAGGCGTTTTAAGTGGATGTTTATTCGCCGAGGTGTTGAATCGCGGGAAGACGAGATCGTTGCAACCTCTTAACATCCACTTTGCTGATTTTTTTTACGATGATATGGTTCACTTTTCGCACTGATATGCTCGTGCTTTCATGCATCGAGGAGATCTTAAGTTACCCGAGACTCTGCCGATGACTTGATCCAGTGGTCGCCAACGTGGGGTCAATTTAACATGCAATCAAATGATATGAACTTGCTGATTATAGGAACTTGTGCGAAATTAGGATGTCATAGTGCGATGATTCTGTACAGGGTTTCCACAGACTTGGAAAAACCTAGAATGGCAAGTTGAATTTTACTGCACTCTACCAAATTTTGATATTAACAAAAACGATATATTAAAATTTGGTAGAGTCCAGTACAATGTAAAATATTCATCTTGCCATTGATTACTCCACGTCCTTTGAATCTCCCTTACGAATTCTAGGTTTCCAATAGAATACAACTTGCCATCGATTAGTATCCACTATACCTCTTGAAGAAAAAAAAAACATTGTCAGGGAAAAGTGATTTATTTTGAAAAGTCAGAGAAATTCGATCTAAATAGTTCTATGTAATGAGCAATAATTATAGCATTTATTTTGACTTGTGTTATATAGACGTTTTCATTGGACGGGGTGGTCAGGGAAAGTTTTGTTTTAAGCAGGGAAATGTTTATTGAGGAAAGGCTAACCTTTAAAACCTTGTATGCTTGCGTAAAATAAATAATGCTGAATTTCGAAAGTTTCTCATCTCAAAAAGCAAAATTATGTGGGTCTTAAATGTCTCTTCTCACCTCAAAATCTGTTTTACGCTGACAGTGAGTTTTTGCATCTTTCTCTTAAGTTATGCGACAGATATGCACCATTTACGATGTGTCAGCGTTATCTAAAACAAATTTCTTACAACTTTGTCTGTAGCTTAATGCTAACACTTACTTTCCTTTGTCGCTTATCAAAGTCGTCCCTAATTCTTTTAGATAAGAATTTTTTCCATTTATGGGCTTTTACTAACTCGGTACCATTTTAAGGATTCTGTGAAGAATAAAAGCTATATAGAATTGGCTTATCGGAACAATGTTTCTAGTACAATACGAGCGTACAATAGGCCTATACACATATATAGCTTTACAAATTTAATGCCCTTTCCATCCCTATAAACTGGATTCTGTGCCACGTACTTACGGTGTATGCTATTGGTATTATTCTTATGACCGAATGTACGGTGATTTCATATATCTCCAATTGTAAGACGTTCCATAAAGATTAGTGGTTTGTTTTATCCAGCAATGATGGCATTGTCGTAAACCACTTTGATCAGTCAGAGCAGTCCAATTCCTTTTCCCATAGATTCAGTTTGAACTCTAATAAAAATGTAGGATTCATTTCTATGTAAGCTCATAAATTAGCTGCGTTGATGCGAAATCGACATTGCTGTTGTCTTCCAACAAAACTTTCGTTATCCATTGTACTTAAGATCTAGGTGCACTTCTTGTATTCCTTGATAAACTGTATACATGTAATCTGAGCTTAAAACAAGTCTTGATCTAAGCTCAGAGTATGGAGTGCTATCTTGATCCGACCAAGAAATAACAGGTGATTTGAAAATTAACCTGACCTACATGTAATTAAATTTTTTCCCAAGATATCCCAGAATGCATCAGAGTAATTGCTGCAACCTTTCTTTTTGATTCAGATCACAAGTTGAGATAATTTTTTATAATTAGAAACCTGAGCACAATCGTCCATACTGTAATGTATAGCTACATGTAGGCCTATACAGGTATCATATCATAACATTGTTGTACACTCTTATACTATCTGTAAATCAAAATCAATGATCCGGATTCTATGTTATATCACATTATTTTGAACAGATACTGTACATGTTTTTAGAAACAGCATACTAACAGCAATGAATATGTCAAAACCTAAAAAAGTTTTGCTCAACTTATTATTAAAGGAATAAGGAAAATGGGCTTCGAACCGCGTATAATGTAACCAGTGATAACCACGCATTATGCATTTTTAAATGTCTAGGACGCGTATTTTAGAAGACTTCTTAGACCATCAAACACAATTATAGCGCGCCTTCATCCTTTATTTTCGACTCAACATTTTAGGTGCCAGGTTTCACCGCCACTTTATAATCAAGGTGGTGTTCCATACAGTGTATTTGTGTTCGTAATTACGTGCTTTGACGCGTATCAAACCACTGATTTTAATTCAGTGTGTATATTTATCAGAAAAAATGAGGTAATTAGTTATCTCGAGCGTAAGTGCTAGAATCTTAACAAAAAAAGATGGTTGATGTTAATTTGATGCTTTCATTCGGTTTGACTATTTCTCTAGGTGGCTTCACATTCAGCATGAAATGCATCACTCTTATTTGATATCAGATTTTTTTGCAAGGAGCTTAATTAAGCGAAGAAGAAGCCAATATTTTCTCGAGCCTTCAATTAATATCCCATCATGCAAATTGACGTCATTAAACGCTGTATATGCTCGGTAATCTCTATACAGATACGACTGTTGTGCGTCGCTTCTGGATTGCCTTGCGTTTTGATGTTTTAATGGCAAAATGATTGCTACCTACTGTGGGTGACGTCGAGTGCAGTGTAAACGCATTTTGCTAAATGTTGGCAAGTGAGAGCGCAAAATTCTCCCGTTTTTTATGCATATATTGCAGTTGGAGCATCCTTAAAAAGGGCGTAGTTTCATCTTGGCTGACTTCTTAAGAGTTCTTCAGACGCTTTCGAGCTGTGACTTGCCAAATTCATTCAGCTTTTTCAAGATTAGATGGCGTGGATCGACGCCTGTTTGACAGTTTGGTTTTGTCTTTTACATGCATGTCGGAGAAGCCAGGGATTCAGGAATTCTCGTTTTCCTGCATTTCGTATTTATTATTTATACATGTATAGGCCTAAACAATATACAGTATGTATATATGTTGAAAATTCAATCGTTTTAAGAAAATGAATGGTTTACTTGCTTTACAAGTCTTAATTGTTACGCTTTGACTTATTTTGGGCTTTGTATAGATACTTTCAGTTAATGATGTCAATGAACCCTTATGTTTAATCTTTATTTAATGATTTCTAAATCCAGTGGATGCCAACACGTACAGTATAGGTGTAATACGAGCGTATATACATGTGTGGATGATGTTTTGCAGAAGTCGCAACAACTTGAGCGGCAACATCCCTGCATATGTGTTAAATTATGTGATCGAATTATCACTCGTTTTCCAAAAGGTTGCAAAACTCTACAAGAACCATGGATATGTGAATTAAGTCTGCAAATATTGACTTGAATACTGTTTTTGAATTCCGAGTTTTCTGAAAATGACCTGTTTTACTCAAATGTTTCATTAAAATTAGTCTTAGGAATTGACTGCATGGATGGTAATTTAACAAGCCGTTAACTTTGCAGATTACATTAGGAAGCTTAGACGCTTGTCAGTTGATTGCATAAATTTACATGTAGGCCTACATATGACTGGAATTACCACCCACCTTTTCAGCGATGTACAATTCCACGGAAGCGCTAGGAAACCTCATCAGTGTCAATTATACATGTAATACGTAGCCCACGCGTGTTTGTCATAATTGAAACCTGTCTAGTTTGTTTTAAATACGGTCTACTTCGAAACTAAGTCTCAACTCGGTAGCACCAAATTGAAATGTAAAATATTGCTGTGAACCAGTTATGTATACGCTCGCATCATTCTTATAAACTTGTTATTCATGTATACAATTGCATTTTAGACGTATAATCTTAACAAGTACATGCATATTGTTTATACATTGTTTGTTGATCTTTCGTTTTCCACAAGTCCAGTAAATTCGTACGGACATGCTCCAGCATAAATCTTAAACATTTAACGTATTTCCTTCCACAAAGGCATTGTAAAGATTTTTCACATTGCTTCTAGAAAATTCTCTTACAAAATGCACGAAAAAGCCAAAATAAGTATCTTTGATCTCATTAAGTTTGGTCTAAATTAAAGTGAGTGACAAAACAGGGTTCCTCCAGACCTGGAAAACCTGGAAAAGTCAGGGAACTTGAAAATGTTTGGAAAAATCAGGGAAAAATTATTTTGAAAAAGTAAGGAAAATTCAGCGTATTAACGTTGTAATAATCCGAAGTTAATGCTTCTATGTGGTTAGCTCAGAGCCCATTTGCAAACTTTTAAAAACTTTCCTGAGCTCAAAGTTGCAAAATTGTCAACCGATTCAGAGGACCATTTGGCCAAATTCTTAACCTTTTCAGAGTACATTTACATTTTTAAAATTGTTAACCTTTTCCGAGTACAAATTTGCAAAAGTTCAACATTTTCCGTATACAAATTTGTATAAAAATGTCATGTTAATTTTGACATTTTTTCAAGTTATCATTAGTAAATTTTGCAAAATATTGAATACTGTCCTGTGTAGATTTTGCAAAATCATGGATAACATTGGCATATGTCAATTTTGACATTCTCATAGGTCAGGGAAATTTGTTTAAAAAGCTTCAACGTATGGGTAGTTGAATCTAAAATTTCTGGGGAACCCTGAAAAAGTTGCTAGATGCTGTACATGCTCCATCGGCTGAATGGCACCCTTGTGTTTAATAACCTGTAGTCACAGTGATGTAGAGGAAATCAGCCTTTCTAATACCTTACTGTAGAGCAGTTTCTGGAGGTTCGTTGATGGGAACTAAGGAAAGATTCTCCCCATTCAGATCTGGTTCGTAAAGATGTCCAACAAGACCCGATTATGCTGGCTGGCAAAACACTATTCTCTAATTGCCTCTCCACCCAAACAGAGCTTTTTTCAGCTGAACATCTCGTGCGGCAATTCCAGATAAAAAAGCGACGAAATGTTTCGTTTCCCACGATTTATCGATCCTCAGCTTGCGTTTATAATCCCCTCATTAAATTAACGATATTGCAGTCAAATGAGGTCAGTCGCCCTTTGCATACACACCTAACGAGGCCGTCGAAAGGGAATTGACCTTTTTTGTGTTCCAAAAAGTGACCTGGTATCGTCACCCATATGATGAGGGTCCCTCGAAGCCATGGCCCCCTCGCATGTGTTACGCGTGCATCTGTCAGTTTTGGTCATCCCACTTTTTAGGACGAACGCCATGGACGAGAGGGCAATTGGAAAGCGCCATCTGGATTAATTTTTATCATTTGCTCCCCCCTGTCCAGGAATCACTTGGATTTGAAGTGGGGTGGATTTGAATGGAATGGCGACTGATGGGTTTGCATTGATAAGGCCACTAATAGAGGGACATCTGGATTGTTGTGTGGTCTTCATCAAAACGCCATTTTCCCAGCCTTTTGACAATGCCCCTCGAACGGCCTTTCAACTTCGCCCCTGCCTCTCTTCACCAGAATGCTGCCATGCATGCAAATGCACCATTATTGACCGGGCTTCCCGCTAGGGCCTCTTTGTTGCTCCCTTGTAATGACTGCTTTCGCACAACAGACCAGCATCTGCGAAATCGCAAAGAGAGTATTTCCGAGGTGCGGTAGGGTTAGCGTCTCTTGATGGCTGCGCCAGTCCTGATATTGGTTCTTGTAACAGTTAAGTCCCTGCGGGGACTTCTGAGGTTAAGATTACTCAAGAAAAAGCCAGCACGATTCTCGGCGTTATCTCATCATGAACCTAACTGTACATGCTACTTTCATTCCATTGACGGCACCGATGTGTAAATGTGGAAACAAGTCTTCAGAACAGTGAACTGTCAACATGCAGTTATCTGGCTGGCCTCGACTACTTGCCTGAAGAGCAAAACACGCGTAATTATGTAATTGCATTAGTTTAATTTTCAAAACCTCGAGTTACTCCTGTTGTAACAAATGTTTACATATATCGCAGTATGGCACCCCTCTTCAGAACTCAAAAGTGACAACTCAAAAAATTACAATTTCCGGTTTAAGGCATGCTATAAAATGCGCTCTATTTCGACTAAATGGCAATATTTTCACTTTACTGTTCATTACAACTTGCTTTATCTCACATGAAAATTATTTCGATATGCACAATATGCCCTTGTGCATATGCTGTCTTTACAGAAACCTTGTGTCGTGGAAATGATTTGAAGTTTATCAGATGTTGAAAAAGTTTAATTTTATAATGCATGAAAACGTGCAAAAAATGCAAAAATGCAAAAAATTATTTTGCATGAAAACGCTTGCATGTATTTTCGCATCATGTATTTCGAAATTGAAGATATTTCCGAGCGACATTTTGAGCTACTTTTTAAAAGCATCACCAATATAGTTACAATATAAAAAAACTTGCTGCACCTGTAACAAATCTCCTTGGTGCCATGGAAAATGCATTATGCAACAAGCGGTGATGTATTCGTTCGTGAAAACAGAAGTATAGCTTTGGAATTTTTACCTTGTTAGGAATTTGCTTTGCGACCATTTTCTGCCTTGGCAAATTTTGCACAATCAACATGCTTTACCATGGCAACGATTCATATTCACCGAGGAGTCAAAGCAGCTAGCCTTTTCTGCAATACGTCTTTCGAATAAGACCATAAGATGAGAACACGCTGAATGCTTACTTTCGACGTACTTCTTTCAGCTTCTTTCGTGCTTGCTTTCATCTTCTTGTTTCCAACTTTGGGGCGCACAATGAATGCTGATATCAGCGTGATGATCAGTGTGCTTGGTGGCGCCACTGCATGCGTTATGCTAAGTAAACATTCCGTGTAAAACCTTGCACATGCGCATTAGCATCTCATGATGAGTGCAGAACACGTTTTTACGGTACATACAGTATATATAGGCGACATACAAGCGATGGCTACACTTTTGACAAATAGTGATCTGTGTGCCACTCTGTCTTACAATTCTGCTTTCAGATTACCAAAAAAAAAAAAAAAAAAAATTAAAAAACATTCTTGAAAGCTTATACGCGCATCTTGTAAGCTCAGCCTGGCTCGCGGCGAAGCTTTCTTTGTGTGCGTTCTCATTTAAAACGCATGCTGCATTCTTATCCCGCTTGGTACACTGTACATGAATTTGGTTCAAAAGTCACTTTTTTGCTAGATACTTGCTTGATGTTAATTATTGCTTAACCACATACATGTATATGCATATTACTTGTATAAGTTATTGCATGCTTATGAGAAACAGAAAGAGCTGGTCCATAGTCCATGGACATCATGTGAGTAACTGTTGGAAAACAGATGTCATTAACCGGTAAACCGACTACTGACTCTGCGTTGTTAAGTGCCTTTCTACGGCCCCATTGACTGTTTTATGTGATGGCTACAGTTACTTTCTACATGTACTTCAGCAGAATAGGGCCTTCGAAGCATTCAAGATGGCCGCCGAAATCGCTATTTACAGTTTTCCCAAAGAGCTTTTTTAGTTTTTTTCTCCACAGCTAAGTTATAAAGAAAAGACAAGAGGATGTCCTTCTGTGAACGCTCGTTTTCACTTTCTGGCAATGCTTTTTTACGCTGTCAAACGCTTGCATGAACACGCTGCGTGGCTTCCACGTTTTGAATTCAGTTTTTCAGCGGGGCTTCTTGTCGCCCTTCTGGCTCATTTTCGTTCCAGTCAACATGGAATGGATGCCAATTCGCCGTATGCTAATTGGCGAATTGGTCACTCGGTAATAAGCTACTAGCCGTACGTACACTTATAGTCTGAGAGCCACCCCCTGCCGGGGAATGGGGGGGACCCTCGTCGTTTTCTGTGTAATTACGCTTTTAATGGCCATCCAAGGAATCTCCCTGGAGCGCCGTTCTTGGCGCAATGTACGAAATTGACGGTTTCTTTTGTGATTAATGGTGGAAATCCCAACGCGAATGTGCTCGTTCCAACTTCTACACTTTGCGTTTTTTGGCACTTTAGGAATTTCAGTGACTTCACCCCCAAATGGCGTGCTTGCGTAACACCATGGTAACGATTCTTAGAAAGTGCTGCTAAGCAGTGTGGGAAAGCGGTCAGTCATGTATTGGCTTTGATAGGGAAGCGCATGTATCAGCTTTTGGCTGATGAGCAATACCCGAAAAAAGTGGCACCACTTATTTCATGCATTACTTCTTACTGTTACAAGTGGTGCCACTTGCATGCAAATTGTACACAAGTGTTTTGAAAAGTAGTCTCTGTTGCACGTCTTCTGAATTGATGTCAAATGAGCCCTCAAACTCGAAGATCAATTTCATAGGCGCTTTTGTTGACGCTTACAAAGCTTTGACTCGGCATAATTGACTAGTTCCAGGCTTGTTCGAGTTCTTTTATTGGTGTTACTCAGATGCACATGCATGTTCCTCATCACTATATTATTCTTTCTAAAATTGAAGTTATGCCAGTAATTGGTTCCGTCGATAAAAACAATGATTATATTTAGTACAGTTTGGTTTAGTTTTGAGAAACATAAAGCATGGTTATTTCAAGTTTAGTTCCCTTTTAGTTTCAAAGCTCAATCAAAATACCGTATTAAGGTTCAGTTTATTGTAGTTTACGATCGTATTTAATCGATTTCTTTTATGTTCAGCTTAGGACATTTGGCAAATGTCAACATTCTGTTCATTTCCTGGCCATCAGCTAGTTCGGCCACTTTTGATGTATAGGCTTACTCAGATATGATCAATCGTAAAATAGGTTGATCTGAACCATATTAATGTTTTTTTTAGTGGCATGGCGTTTCAAAACTATAGCTGTACTTACTGCAAGTGCATTCTGCACGAAGAACTTGGACTGGACTATACAGTATACACACTGTACTCGTATAACACAACTACATTCTAGTTGCTAATTAACAGAAAGCTGAACTAAACCGAGCTTTCAACTCGTGAAGCTGATTTAGTTCAAATGTGAACATTTGTCCAGGAAACAAAACTAGATTGAATCTGATTGTTGAAACCACTCCATGCACATGAACTGAACCTTCTGTTCTTTTTGAATACTCTAAACTTTTACATCTGCAAAACATTAAAACGTTTTGAACTGAATCTCCATTTATTGTTGTTTGGTCCCAGATAAATCTAACCTTACTCGATGTTGAATAGAACCTGCCAGTATATTACGAGTAGAGGGATATTTCCACTAAACAATTTTACGAGAAAAAAAACCGATGCAACATTATCGAAATAACGACTTTTTTCCAGGCTACTATAGGCCTACATATTTTTTTTTTCTTTTCTAAAACTGTTTAATTAAGTCGTATTTCAAATTATATTTCCGTTAATGTCATTTTTTTGAGTATTTTTTTTATTTTTTGCGAATTATCCAGGAGCTTCGTTTCCCAATGGGAGTCAACTGTATACATTATTTTGCAAACGGATTTGAGGTTACCTGCTGACAGACTGCTGGAAGTCGGTTTTAAGATTTGCAATCCTGGTGGTCTCCCAGGCAGTCAGCGCCTAACCGAAATCAAATATTGACCGAATTAATTGTCATGTAAGGTCGCTTAAAACGAGTTAATTGCGTTAGCGTTGGTTTTGGTTAATAACAAACAGCGTTGTCTTAAGCCAGTTTTGGCGCATGGATTTTGGGTCTCTTGCTGAGGGAACAGGCTATTGCACCGCGTTGTTTGCACTGCAGTAAAAAACACTTTACTTCCAAAACGTTAAACTTATTTGTTGCTTTCCGGTTACTTTTTATGGCACTTTTGTTGGCACCTTGTTGCCAGAATGTGCGATTGGAATCCGCGGTAAAAAAAACTGCAAAAAACACGCGATTTATGGAAAGTGCAAAACATAAAACAAGCTGCGGAATGGTACTACAGCTGCTCGAAATTGCCTCGTCGCCAATATTTTTGGGTGTTTTTTTATTTTTTTCCTGTAACTCCTGTCGAAAGTGGGTCCCTCGCAGGTTTTGCTTCGTACTTTTACATGGAATTTTGACTCTGACATTGTTTTCGCTGATTTAACCCATGTTTAATCGTCGATTACTGAAATTGGATTAGTCTCGTTAATTAGTTGTTGGAAGCAAATGGGCTATATTCTGTTCGGTGCTTACAAGGACGAAGTTCTCAATTTCCGTTCTTGATGTCAACATTTGGTGTTCCAAATCACTGAAAGTATATTTGGAATGTGTTTCGGAGATAAGCCTGAATATCATGAAAGTACATGTACTGTAATACTTTCATGGGATGTTTTTGTTCACTCGTGTTATACTCCCCTTTGTCTTTAGTAATATGAATAAAAAGAGGAATTATTAATAACATTATGTTATGTCCGCACAATTTACCGAATTGACAAAACCCTCCGAAAGAGGCTGTAGTCGTGAAAAACAGGAGCGTTTACAGAATTTCAGAAATGTATCATTGGAAAGGTATCAAAAATAGGGAAAAAACTCAAAAATACCCAACGATTGCGGAGTCATAAAGTAGTGGTCCTATTAAAAATAAGTTATTTAGGTTTTTAAGAAAAGTAATACACCGCCAGTATGCAAATGATATCGGATTTACGTGTATACTTAGGAAAACCATCTGAAAAGTATGTGTAATAGTAAAAAATAAGTCAAATACCTTTGATACATTCTTTTAGAAGTACATAAAATCGGAGGAAACGACCCCATAAAGCGGCAATGTATACCTTTTTTGGACATAGAAATACAGAATGTTGTCAAGACATGACAATCTTTAGAAAAGTTCTAGTGTGCATGTTTGCGAATGTTAGTACTAGCTGTACGTGACTCTTAGAATTTCAAAATAGTCAAATTTCATGTGCATAAATTCTGAAAATTTATTTTCTTCTTTCCAGTTACCGGATGGGGTAGAGTTAACTCTGAGCGAGCTACAGGAAATGGCGGCACGTCAACAACAGCAAATTGACTCGCAGCAACAGGTAGGTGGCGCCGCCGGCAGCTGTTTTTTTCTGGCCGTGTTAAAATGCACGACCTCTGGCTTCGCTCTGTTGACCCAGTGTGCTCTCTTGCATAACTAATTTTCATCTCTTCGTTCGCCTTTTCCTCAGATGTTGGTGGCCAAGGAGCAACGGGTGAAATTCCTGAAGCAGCAAGAGCAGCGCCACCAACAGATAGCTGCCGAGAACGAGCGACTGCAAAGGCTTCGGGAGCGGGTGGAAACGCAAGAAATGAAGCTGCAAAAGCTGAGGGCACTCAGGGGTCAAGTGGACCAGCAAAAAATCAACAATTCCAGCCTCAGTACGTAGTTTTTCTTTACGAACATGAGCTCTTGTCTTCTTTCCGAACATCCAATTCAACGCCCCTAGGTGCTGGCTAACAGCATTCTTTTGAAAACCTGGAAATTCAGGTTCGCGTGGAATTTTTCCAAAGCGTTTACCAATGACCTTTTGAATTTCAAGGAAGGGAATTTCAGGAGATGCTGTTGGTTGTGAAGCGGCATTTTGTCTTTGAAAGTTAGCAGAGGTTTTTAAATGTTCCCAAAGGTTTACTGCGAAAAAATAGTTAATGAGATGTAGATTATTCGTCAGAAATGTGATTTTTTGTCAGCAGTTAACCATAATATTTTGTCAGTTTTGGTCGGGGTTTTTATTACAATATCTACTAACAAACTTCCCACAAACTCACCCGCACTAATTTTTTTGACTATTTCCTTCGAAACGTCCAGGAACAACATATGTGGCTTCTCTACAGAGTAGCCACCTGTTACATTAATGAATTAAATATCTCAATCACGGTAACTTAATACTCTACTATAAACCAACATCACCCAACAAAATCACAATAACTTGCAGAAATAAATGCCAGAAGGGGCTGTGACCCCTTAGTGCAGGAAAATTCTATATCTAAAGTTATCTTTTACGATGTCAGAAACATTTTTTGATCTGTTTTTTGGTGTGTCAAATCAGCTATATGTAAAACCAATTTTAATGATTTCCAAATATTCTTGGAATTTTTTCATTTTGTTTCTGAGAGTTGACTTAACATAATTCCATTTTCTTCAGCTTGGCCAAGCCTTGTGAAGAATACAGACTTTGATGAATTTGTCAGAGCTAGAAAAAAGTGCTTTAGTTCATAAATTCCTAAGTAAAAGTTACTTTTTTAAAAAAAATTAGATTAATATTAAACTGTTGACGTTTGAGAAACAACTAAAGGAGTAATATTTCACCCCGCAGATAATCCCCGCTTTGCTCACCTCCCCGGATAATCGAGTATCTACTGTATTACAAAATTTAACGAACGATGCAAAAGCAACAGATATATGCTGGTTTTATGGTCTTCGTTGTAACCGGTTTGATCTGCGGCTATGCTCGTCCCAATCTCGATAAATTGTTTCAATTAAAGCATTCTCCCAATTTTTTTAGGGAGTGGGGGGGAGGTAATTTCTTCATTATACATCCTCCTGGTTGGCGTCTTTGGCAGAATTCTCTTTTAAGGCTTAATTACCTCCAGTTTCTGATCTTTGCTTTGCGTAAATTTGCATTTTAATTCTCTTAACACGAGATGTTTTCCTTCTCTACTCAACCGTTGCTGTCAATCGAATTTCACGGAAATTTGCATGGCGTAATAGACAGGATCCTGCCTCCGGGTTCGTCAACGGCTAATTCCAATTTGCAAGAGTCGTAGTTTGCAATGGTTTCGAACAGTTTTCTTCGTCATTCTGTTTGCCAAATTTCTCTTGGGTCAGTGGTTTTGAGAAACAGACTACGTGAGAGTTGTGCCGAGTGATGTGAAAATGCAATACAAAAACAAGTTTTGAACTAAGAGCGTTGTATTTTTAACATTTGGACCCAGCAAAAGTGTCATCAATTCTGCCTGAAAGATTGAGCGATCGATGCAAATGCTCGCTGTTCTGCGAAACTTTGTCTAAATTCATGCAACCTTTTAGCATCGCTCCTGATTAAATCGTGTAATTTGTGGCATTTGTTCCTAAAGGGGGGCAGAAAGTTATATTTCTGAGGAAGTCACTGGTGGTGGGCTTAAACTCAGAAAATGATTTGTTCCGGTATATTCAGCCAAGTATTTATCCCACAAATTTGAATAGTACCTCTGATCAGTGTATTTTTTTGTGAACTACTTCTAAGCAACATTCCTATTAAAAAAAATCACTTTCTTAATATTTGACTAGGGCTATCATCTCAAATATTTTTTCAAAATCAGAAATCTAAAAGGATGGGCATTGGGATGTTTAATAATATATATGCTGGCAGTACTTTAATGCTTAACATCGCCCTCGCAACAGCAACGAAATTGTACAAATAATAATATGCTCAATAAAATCGATATATATTTAGAATGGTTGTAAATGTATTGGATTGTGTAGTGCATGATGTGCACCGAAGCTCTTTGTGTACTGCGGAGAACCGTTGATAAGTGGTTGATATAAGCAACTGACAAAATGAAAGGAATTGAATTGGCTAATTGGCTTGACAGTTTGAAGCAAAACCCAGGAATTACATTTTGCTCCAAAACAAAAGCTTTACTGTAATAATACATATATACATGTAGGCTACGCTTCATCCATAGCCATGACTTCTGGACCACCCTGTATTTATGTGAAACAAAAATTCTTACTTTTAGTAGAAACTATTTCATTATGTACTATAGTATACTACAGTGAGCATGTACACTAGATGTTTTAAGGTAATTAAATATCATTTTTGTTGAAGTTATCTTTTCTGCAGAATGTTTGGCGCACAGTCGTTACATCGAAAATCTGGGAGGACGCCATGTTGAAACTCTCCCAGCTGTGCATAATAGTCGTGAATGAATTAATGGGGTAATTAAAAGAACGTATTTCGCTTCTGACAACGTTATCTTCTGAAGCGTGGCAGATTTAAGGCCGTGGAATTAAAAATGCCATCAAAACTTTGGCAGAAATGCCGCTTGGTAAACACGAGAAATGCAATAAACATCCCTATTGGAGCAAGCCTTTCAGCATACATGAATAAAATTTTCATCAAGCGTGATTGCATGGAGTTAAACAACCTCTTAGAGGATTAGTGTGTTTTGAATATTGTAAAGTTCTGAGGAAATTCGTTCAAAATAACCTGAGCTATCTCCTAAATACTCAATTTGGTCTCTTGATCTTGTTAATCGTCCAGCTTAATTGGGGGAGAAACGTAAACTAAAATTCATTATAAATTGGAAGCTTTTATTTCCCATCAAAATAAACGTATGCTCCAGTTTACATTCCCTGACACCATTGATGAACCACACGGAATGAGTTTTATCATCAGATTCTGAAACTTTATCATTTGTAAAGACCAATTTGAGGAACTATGGCGTATTTTTTCCGAAGCGTTTTCGATTTTTCTGATTTTCTTCTAAAGTTGCATCTAGGCGTCGAAACTGTCGAGAAATAAATCGAAGTACAATTTGGTCAACTTTATTAGAGTCATAGGGTCTAGCTTGATAATCCTCTTAGCTGGCTTGAACATCTTCGAAAGAGGTCCATTTAGTTTTCTCCGAACTAATCTCTCAAAAATGGCCAAATTTGATCGTCTTTTTCTTAAAACTCGCACCATAACAACGTGGCATTGCCTTCACTGGGGCGTGGTGATTCAGGCCTGTCCTAATGAGTCAACTGTTGTTCTCTTGTTTATTTTCATTGATTTTCTCGACCAGTGCCTCATTCTTTCTGGACCTTAATTCGTCTTTTGTTCCCTTTAATTACATCGTGCCCAACCACTCGTGGCCAGGCTCATTGATCCGACAATCATAGGGCATTAGAGCCTCCTTCTGGCTTTAATCTTAGTTTTAGCGGCCACTTTCCTATCTGCACATTCCGGCTTGCTGTCTTGTCCGTGTAATTAATCCCACCCAACGGCAGCACTGAATTGGGCAGAATCTCCAAAGAGGGTTTGATGAAAGAGCTGACTTCATCAAAGATCAAAGTTGACCGGGGCTTTTGTTCTGTTCTTTTCATACGTTCATCAGGAAATAATACCTTTTCAGTATCACAGCACAACCGTTGCACCAATTGGCAACCGGATCAGGGTACACAACTAGTGCTCGAATCTGAAAATCAACAATGATTGCCTTCTGGGAATTGCTGCTTTAGGCGCTTGATGAAACTACTTTTTTTAATTGAAACAAAAAAAAACGACATCTGATTTTTTAGTGAAATTCTGCAATACCCTACATGTACGCTCGTATGCTTACCTTACGACTAGAATAGATGGTATACGCTCGTAATTTCATATAATGTAGTGCTTGCAGTTGCACAATTTGTTATTGTTGTGGTTTTCTGGCGATTATACACCTTCATTTGCTGCAACAATGCCATCAGTATCATTGTTTTTCATTTTGAGAATCAAGATTTTCAAAAACTGTACAAAATGAAGTACATGTAATATGTGGAGCGAGACTTACCACAGCTTTGCAAATTGCTTTGCCAATTTTCGATCAAATTTTGGCCAAGATATTGTCGACATTTTTGCATAAACTGCAAACCTCTTCATTTGTTCGGAATTTGCATCTTGATTTAATTTATTATGCTATTGTTTTTTTAATTTTTTTCCGACTTTACAGTACAGGCAACAAAACATTACCCCACTTACAACTCTCCACTTGGGATGAAAACATGGACTGTATGGATATTAGTTTAATTCATCACTTACAAGTTTTTTTTCCTTGGGGAAGCATACCTGTTTTGTTTGATTTTAGAAAGATAAAGGTTCAACGATTACTTATCCTTGGGAATATAGCTGAAACGCGCTAATCACGAGATATGCAGAACAAAGACAAAGTTTATAAACAATGTCTTATTCCCAAGTCTTACGAAAAGAAATCTTAAAAGAAGTGATATACCGGTATAATGTACGTCTTATCCTGAAGTTCAAGAAGATAAACGCGCTTTGTATTAATGTTCCTGGAAACATCGAAGTTTAATTTGCAGTGATTCAAAATGGCGGCCAAGAAGCCCTCCACAGCGACGACATCGGCCGGAAGTTGGTGAATGCGAATGCAGCGTCTTTGGGAATCTTAAGGGAGGTGATATACGTATTATTCTTTCTCGAAGTGGGTCAGAAGTTCTAGAAGATAAACGAGCTTCGCATCAATGTGCCTGGAAACATCGAAGTTTTGCAGTTTCGAAATGGCGGCCAAGCAGCCCTCCGCAGCAACGACATCGGCCGGAAGTTGGTGAATGCGGTTGCAACGTCTTTGTCATCGCACTTTTTACGACCTTATCTAACCAGGAACATTTTCGTTGGTGCTGGCCCCAAAGTTTAGAGATTGGCCCGCAGCGCCCATCGCTCATCATTGGGTGCTAATGGCTGCGAAATGTTGTTCGGAACGCCAGTGGCACCAGATAGCGGTTGATGCGGGGACGACGACGCTCTTTATTCAACTTCTGTCGCTTCGTGCAGCAACTGGAGTGCACCCTGGGGGAATAATAATTGGCGCAGATAGCGAGCGGAAACATTACCGTTCCATCCCACGCGCGCTACCACCGTTGGCGCTTGCCGCCTGCAGATAACGCGGATTCCGACTGCGATTATAAGGTCTGTTGCGCAGCCGCACGTTAACCTTAGAATCAGCCCATTGATCGCTCCAGGGTGCGGCCATGCGCTCGTGTACTTGTTGCTTGGAAAGACTGGTGCGCGAGTTATGGCTATTGTTGGACCATCATCTTTGTAGACAATTTCCATAATCCAAGCACCAGAAATGCACTTTTAGAGGTTCTTTCCTTTGCTACATCAGGGGCACCTTTGTGGGTTCTTTGAAGACCTTTACTGGAAGTCTTTAATGACGTGATCGCCATTATTTAGTCGATAGGGGCTGCATTTTTATGAAAAACAGTTGGTGGATTTTTGCTGTTGAATCTCTCAAGAACCTCAATTTTGTTAGACTGTACTCGTTGTGGTTCCAGCAGTGCTGGAGACAGCAAAGACTGAAGCGCGAGTTAGGATATTGTTGGCTCATCAACTTTGTAGACAATTTCCAACATCCCAGCGCGATAAATCCACTTTTAGAGGTTCTTTCCTTTGCTACATCAGGGGCACCTTTGTGGGTTCTTTGAAGAACCTTTTCTGGAAGGTCATTAATGATGATTTGGTCGCTATTTTTAGTCGAGAGGGGCTGCATCTTTATGAAAACGTTGGTGGATTTTTGCTTTTGAACCTTTCAAGAACCTCGTGTACTCGCTGTGGTTCCAGCAGTGGATTGGAAAGATATTGGGAAAGATATTCATTCCACTTACTTATACTTTAAAATTTCTGGGTTTTGTAATTCCTGACATGGACAATCGGTCTGTTTTTATTTAGCAAAACCGAATTTAAGCTACTCCTAATATAAATAATACTAAGTAGGAAACTAATTTGTTTAACCGATGTGGAATTGTCACTTGGTTTTTCCATTTATAGCATTTCTCTGTTAACTTGAAATAACTCAAAAATTAGAACGTGATTCAAGTTGAACAACTTGAACGATCGAAATTATTGGATCTGAAGAAAAACAGTTTCTAAGCAAAGATAAAGCTACGTCCACACTGGAGGAAACACAGAAGAACTTTGTTGCTAATGTGTTACCAGTTGCTCCAAGAAACAAACGTATGCAAACAATTCAAGTAACAATGTGTGTAATCAAATTTGTAAAGAAATGTCAGCAAAGTTCCTCTAGAACGATTTCGAATTTTTTCCCATCTTTAAATACTGTATGCATGTGATTTGTTAATTTAACGAAAAATGATACCAAATTTTTGAGAGTATTTATCAATACTGTTAAATCATTACTGACAGCCAAAATCAGCCCTTGAACTCCATGACACCCATGTACATTCAAGCAATTTCATTTTTCATTCTCGATGATGTGAGCTTTCTGTTAATCTGAACAGCGCCAATTAGCACACAATTTTTCAACCGTTTTCAATTTTCGGCACATCATTAATATAGATTTTCAATTCGCGGAACACCGTTAGTAGAGATTTTCCACAAGATTTTCATTCAAGTCATTTTTACTATTGGTGGTATTTTGTGTATATAAGTGGCACAATCCTGCTCAACGCGTTAAAAGGAAATACTTGAAGCTGCTATGGCATCCCGAATTATGCAGCTGGCAAAAATTATTATTACTTCTGTGGTAAATTTGTTCAATATATGTTTTGCACAGCTAAAATAAGAAAATCTGCTTCCAATCTTTGTTTTGCAGTTCTAGTCATGTTCAAATATGCGTGGAACGTGAATGTTCCTAAAGGAATTTAATAATATTTCCTCTCTTCAGTGTTCTCAAATAAGTTTACTTAGGTTTCACAAAGTCCAATTTGTTTATTGTAGCAGCCCCTTAAACAATACCGTATGTTCGATTGCATTTTTTTATGTCTTCCCCTAGCAATATACGTGTATTTGTGATATGTCAAGTATTTAGACATGCTTGAAGATGGCAATTGACATCTTGATTTGTAGGAATGGAGGCCGCCTCTTGACATTTCCGTTTTTTCTCCTTCTAGCTACAGAGCTGGAGTCGATTCGATCGCTGTTCAACGCGAAGGAGAAGGAGCTGTCTGTGGCGGTGGCCAAAGTGGAGCAGCTGACCAAGCAACTGGAGGAGGTGAGAAAAGGTCGGATCAATGGAGTGGGTATCGGAGCGCAACCCACCGCAGCGGCCATTGAATTGGAAAAACTCAGGAGAGAATTATTGGTATGTCGTAAAACTTGTTTATGCATGCATTGATAGTACAGTATACAGTATAACAGTATTCCATGTTTTTATTTATAAATTTGACAAATATTGAAGCTTGTGGATCTTTCTGAAACAGAATGAGCCAAAAACCACGAACATTGCCAAAAAAAGAGATATCAGAGCTCAAACTAAATCTCCTATAAAGCAAAATCATTAATTATTAAAAGAAAAATTCGAAGGACGCGATTACAGCGTGTTTTTCAACGTTCATGAATTGCAACCTAAGAACAGACGTACGTTTTGAAATCACTGAAGTTAACATACTGTGCCAAAACAAGCATGCATGAGCTACTTAACATATTTCATGTTGGACTTCTTTAGCTTTACAAAATTGCTGATGTGTAACGATTCTGAAGGTCCTTGCTTTCCACATCATTGGAAAACGCTTATCATTTCCGTCTTTGTTTTCCAGTTCCGCAACAAGCTCAATGAGCAGCAGAACAACAAGCTGGCTCAGCAGCGCGAGATGCTCAACCAGCGCACGGAGGAAATGGCACGCATCGACAAGCGCATCGCTGAGCTGCAGCAGCGTCTTCACCGTAAGCGTCTGCTCAATCAGCAGCTATCCAATCAGATAAATGCCGCCGCCTCGGCCAAGCAAGCACAGCTGCTGGCAAACCAGAAGAACCGTGGTCGGCCCATATCATCTAACATCGCTGCTGTAGAACCATATCAGCACACGCCCAGCGAGCAGGAGCGTGCCCTTGATGACCTGCACACTAAGGCCGCCGTGGAGGAACTGCCTGAGTTCCATCCTAGTAAGAACGATCCAAAATACCAGACGCTGCCCTACAATACCAAGTTCACCGCCAAGTATGGCGCCAAGGCGGAGGAGGGCAGTCCAGAACAGGAGCTGAAAAACGAGTTTCTGCCAACCAAAAAGCCGGAGGAAAAGCTGCCTTCTGCCCAAAACGGTCGCCCCCAACCACCTTCACCCCAGACTGTCCATAGCATTCCTGCTTATACACCCTCTAAGGCACATGCCACCGCAGTTTCCCAAGGCAAGCCTTCTGTGGCGCCTCCCGTGGTGCCGCAGCCACCCACTTACGCTGCCACGCGACACTATGCCACAGCTCCCACAAGCAACAATAGCAAAGTGGCTCCACCGTACATCCCGCCACCCGCCTCGACCACCGCTGCCAAAGCCCTTTCAGATGGAAAACCAGTGTCTGCTGTGCCGCCGTCCAGCGTGGTGCATCACTTGAAGGCCCCCGTGCAGGCCATCTCATCCAGCCAGGTGCTGCCAGGCCGCCCGTCCACCATCTACCAGACGTCCTCCACGCGCATCTTGCCCGTCACCCCTCACACACTCGGTACCACTCCTCAGGGAGGGCTACGCGAAGTGTCCGAAGCTGAAGTGCCAGTGGCGGAGGTGTCTGAAGGATCTGATGACCCAAACACTCCCAAACCGTCTCTCCCGCCCAAGCCCTGCGTCCCACTGAAGCCGACTCCTCCTCCGCGCCAGACCCATGGCGGTATTGATAAGGCGAGAGCAGCCGCGAAGGTGGACGCTGGTCAAGAGGCTGAGGCCCCGATTTTACCGCAGGTTAATGGACCGCAGACTGGGAACCATAGGTAATTGCAGCCAGGATTAATGATGAGTGATGAGTTGGAAGAAAGTTGCACATAGGTGTGCGATGGCATGCATTGTACTCTTATTCGTTTTGAAAACTAAAGTTTGAAGTCTCACTCATGGTACTTTTTATAATGCCATCCCTGAAATTCACTAATCGATGCATTATCTAATTAATGTAACTTTTCTATAAACACATTTCGCTGAAATAACAAATTTCAATTTTATGAATCTAAATACTCCATCTATTTGAAAAACTGTATTTAGTTTTAACACAAAATCTGCATGGTATTGTAATTTATAAGAACTATGTCTACCTATGACATTTGATTAAAAATAAGTGAAGGACCAGGTATGTTTTGGAAAATGCAGGGTAATTCTATAGGAAACCAAAGAAGAATGGACAATGGCACTGAAACTGCATTCAGATCATTACAGTTATTTTCTTTTCGCATTTCAAGGTTTGATGCCCTTGTAACTAATATTATCTTTTAATAACCATTAAATCCAGGTATGCCAGCAAGTCGGTGATTGCGAACACGTACACCAGGAAGCTGACCAACGGGGCACTTGACCAGTACATCAAGAATGTTTCCCAGTTCTACAGCCGCGGAGACGACAGTGCCCCCTCGACCAATGCTGAATCAGACTTGAACGTTGCCAATGAGCAGAGTTCTCCGGTCACCAA